>JAPUBX010001777.1:0-18128 GCA_028672205.1 Proteocephalus fallax | reverse complement strand
TGTACTTCGTTCAGTCAAACATTGAGTGTTTATGCATTTTCGCCCACATCGTGAAACGCTTTCGCGTTTTTCATTAACTACAATTACATACAATCTTCCATATATTGGTGTGCGTATCTAACGCTCCATGTTAATGGTCAAAATATGCAACTTTCTCCTTCCCTGAACCTCGGATGCTCCTCACTTGCTTTAGCACCAATTCACATAGCTGAAGCAGTCACTCTCATTCACTCAACAGGACTATCCATCTCCATCCTACCTCCTTTAAACACCTAGATAATCCGCTAGTTACCCGTTGAGAATCCGTCCCATTTGTCCAAAAAATCCCCCCTTGTATATCAACTAATAAATTTTCCATTATTATTATTATCTATACATAATCATCGCTGCTGTTAATGCCTACTATTTATGATGGGTGTCTGAGTTTCGCGCGTTTGAAAAAACCTCGTCAAAGCCTGCCTTTACTTAGGTCAGAATCCTCCCACAGAAAGAGCGTCCCCCATCACAGACATCGGTTATCAATTTCGTTTCTAATCAACACCCCGCACAGAACGGCTTTTATTTGAATTTCCGCTTAATCTGTTGGAATACGCAACTATATTTGTTTATGAATTTTGCATTGAAAATCATCCGAGCTGTTGGCCCGTTTTCTTGTCAGCGAATCCGATCATATGCAGCTCCCGTTAAAGTAAGATAGTGTTTTCTGTTAAACTGCTAGAATAAATCGACATGCTTGACGGATTTTCCTCCGGATCGTATCCGTAATTTTTGTATTATCGCTCATGTGGATCACGGAAAGAGTACTCTTGCTGACCGCCTACTTGAATATACAGGTACTCAACCCCAGTATATTGTATAACCGCCTTAAAGGTGCGATTTCGAAGAGCGGAAAGAATTTCCAAGTTCTAGACAAATTGGCGGTAGAAAAGGAACGCGGTATAACCGTCAAGGCGCAATCCGCAGCTCTGATCTGTCCCTTTGAGGGCCAAACATATCTTCTGAATTTAATTGACACTCCTGGGCATACTGATTTCTCGTATGAAGTTAAACGCTCTCTATTCGCCTGCGACAATGCTGTTCTCTTAGTCGACGCGTGTGAAGTATTTATACACGCTGATTCTCGTGATTTGTTTAGGGAGTTATGGCTCAAACATTGGCGACTTTTCATTTGGCCTCTGCAAGAGGTCTCAAGGTCATTCCGGTATTGAATAAAACAGACCTCCCTAATGCAAACCCAGCGAGAGTCAAGGATCAACTGAAAAGTGTTTTGGGAATAAACCCCAGAGACGTACTGACGGTACATAGAAGCCGAATTTTCAATTTGGATGGTTTTAGGTATCCGCGAAATTGGGTACCAACATTGAAGATGTCATCAGTGCGCTAATAATCGAAGGGAAAAGGTTATTTTCATTTAGTTGATCACGTTCACCTTTTCAGTCCTGACGTACCGTCTTCATCGGAGTTGGACACAAATTGCACTGTCATTGACTCAGAACACCACGCCTTTCGTGGAACTGTATTGACGGTGCTTATTCGGAGTGGTGTTCTGTCTGTTGGTAAGCAAGTTCGGTATCATCTGAAATATACTACTAAGGAATGGATCTACGTCTATTACGGAACAATCGATCCTATACAGTCAAAGAAATTGGAATTTATACGCCATTTGAAAACCCATGTGATACGTTGTACGTCTTGGTGAAGTGTTTCACTGACAACATTTAGACATGCTGGCCAGGTTGGTTATGCTGCTATGGGGATTAAATCACCGGCAGAGGTTGTGACAGGCGACATTTTGTTTACCGGCAACGAAGCTCCCTCTTGTCTCGACTGCATTGAACCCGTCAAACACATGGTACTGACTCCCTAACATGCCTACTATCAATCGTTCAGTAGTCATGTAATTATATTCGCGCTGTGCATAGGTGTTTGCTGGTGCCTATCCCGTGAGCCAGGGCCTCGATCATCAGAATCTCAGAATCGCCCTCGAGAAGCTATGTCTCAACGATCCAAGTGTTTTGTGCACATCTGAGAATCAGTGAGTTTGGAGACGGGCGGGCCGGCGGGCTTAGATTTAACGCAAATGCACTTCATTTTCGTTCTCTCCGTAGCCCAGCACTTGGCGCCGGCTGGCGACTAGGATTTTTGGGGCTCCTCCACATGGACGTCTTTCGTCAGAGACTCGAAGACGAGCACGACGCCAACCTCATACTGACTGCGCCGAGTGTCTCGTATAGGCGTAAGTTCACTGTGTTTGATTGTGCCGCCTGTCTTCGTTAATCAAGGACAAATCCTCTCGCAACCGGAATGCGATTACAAATTCACTATTTAAAGCTCCTTTCGTGAACTCGTCCAGGTTGCGTCTAATTTTTACGCCACCCTCACCGTAGCTGGCACAGTTTCCTTTATACAATCTCAAGAAATATTGCAATCGTTGAATTTGATTCGACAGTGTAAACGATAGCGATTTCTTGCCTTTTATTTGCCTATAACAAGGTACGACAAGACTTGTCTTTGGCGCGTGTCGGAGCAACGGGTCAAAATGAGCCGGTGCATTCTCAACCGCGGTTTGAACGTCTTATCTCTCACCCCTCACGGTTCGATATATCTAGTGATTGTCGAGGCTAAAATTGCTGGTGTTTTCTTCACTTGATTCGCCCGGACTGGTTCGATTGATGAATCTCAAACAAAGCAACACACAATTCGCCAACATGAATGGATCTGACCACAGCATTGTGTGCGCGCGCGCGCTTCAAGATACGCCTAGCAGCCCGTCGAAGAAGCTGTGGCGTTCAGACGTGCCGACGTCGTTTCACTAGACCTGCCCACTAAACGCCAAGTTCTCTCCTATGCCATCGCAACTTCTTGCGTACCCCTGAGAGGAGAAATCTGTCGGTCAGCAGTGGGACTCAATCAAAATGTCTGTGCAACAAGCAACAGAAGCCGAACTAGGGACCGAAATACACCACAAGAAACACTGGATCACCGACAGCACTCTTTAACTATCTCCAAAGGCCAGAGAGGCCCGCGTGCAAGGCTGTCCTAGTTTCCAACATCTCAGACGACATTCTACGCGCTCATCGAGACTAGACCGCAACCAATTTTCGTCTGAGGTTGCAGGAAACTCGGAGTCTGCTTCTAACACTGGGAAGCTATTTCGTCTTATCCGGCTCACATCCGTCAAATGGCGGCCCCATTAATACTTCCTTCCCGAAACCGCGGGGCAGGAAAGTTATGCGATGGGTCCAACACCTCGACCAACTGTTGAATAGCTCGACAGAATATCACCCAGAGCACATTCCCCTCTATACCAACGCGAGGCAAAATACGAAATTCGCTGCGACCTACCAACTCGGTCAAACATTGCCAACGCAATAGACAAGCTGAAAACCGTAAATCTCCCATCCGAAGTGTTCAAGGCCGGCCTTCCGACCATCATCGACACTCTCCGAGCCCTGTTCAGCTAGATCCGAGGAAGCGAAGAATTTCCAAGCGACTGGAGCGCCTCCATCCTGCTTCCACTCCCTAAGAAGGGCGTCAAGGCAATGTGCTCCAATTATAGAGGCTTCAGTCTTATCGGGTATCTTACGAGGCTGGTCCATGGGCTGGGAGAAGGGAGGATGTTGTTGAAGTCTTGTCAATATCTGTAGAGGAAGACAGATGTGTTGATCCTGTGTGAGACAAACGTTGTTGCGGGAGAGAGTGAATGTCCTCACCACGCACCAAATTTGACTGTCATCATTGTCCGTTAGAAAAACCTTTCTTTCAAATTAAAATGGATATTATTTCTGCAACAATCGGATACTCCCAGCTCATTGTGCATTTGTGTTCCCATTACTCGCCCGAAACCTGTTTTGCCACACACCTTACTTAATTTTCAAAGTAGGCGTTAATAAACATGGCCTGGCGTGAAGTGTCTGAATTTTTCCCACTTTTAGTGAAGATAACAGGAAAGAAGAATATCCTGCAATATGGTGGAGAATGGATCGTCGTCCACAATGCCACAGTTGTACGTTCTTTAACCATTCTGCTAACACGGGTTTCCGAGAACTAAAGATTCTGGAATACGGTTTCATATCGGTTCTAGTCCGCATACCAAACTCGGGGCCATTATAGTTCCCCCAAAGGAGCTGGCGGATAAGGTGGTAGTGTGTTGCGGTAAGCATCTTCACGCTGTTCGTGAGGGACCATGGATTCGACCCACAGGTCAGGTCATCAAAATAAATACTGTCCCAGTTTTTGTATGCGATGGAGACAAGGCCATAAAATAATGGCATTCACTTTATTAAGGTCGCGTGGACCAACAAATTAATAATAATCAAACGTTAACAACAAACAAAATTGATGCAGGAAGTGTCGATTATACATAGGATACTCCGACTAAGTTTTTACGAATAAACGAAATGACAACGAGGTAAATGGGCCAAAAGGACAAATTAAATCCTCGAAGAATGCAGAGTTTATTAAAGGCGGTTATTGTAAGGCCTTATCCATAACGCGCGCCCAAAAACCATCCACAAAAAGACGAACCGGAATACGCAAAACGCCGTCGAGCTGGGCTGATCCTACCCGTTTTGAGCCAATGAGATCAGAGAATGGCGAAATCGATGAAGAATTACCAGAAAACCGGGCACCATTCCCTGGACGTGAAATGTTTGGTCTTATTGACAAAAAATAATGGTCTTCCTGGGGAAATAGAATATTCCTCAACATTAATGAGATTTGTTCACGGGTTCAGACGAGAGACCCGTTCAATTGTTGGGCATAGAGACTGCGATAGTGTACATGTTTTCAAATGCTTTTGACAGATAGGGAGGGTGCCTTGCGAATTCCTCTTTCTTTCTAGCCTGATGCGATTGTCGAGGCCTACGAGGAGATGCATGTCCGCGGGACGGTTATCGTGCCCGAGGCCCATGCCAACGGCGTCCTCCAACTGTGTCTCAGTCGACGCGGTGTCCTCTTGAGCCAAGACTGTCTAGACGAGACTCGAATGCACCTGGCCTTCGACTTTCCCCTCAGTGAAGTCATCCTCGATTTCAATGACCAGCTGAAGACTGTCTCGTCTGGCTTTGCAAGGTAATAATTATAACTGGGTCTGGGGACCACACAATCTCCTTCGAAGAGATATCGGGTAAGTGGGTGGGTGGCGGAAATACAGAGGTTCTTTGTGCTTATGTACCCTTGTGGGGATTCGAGACTTCGTGGCCCAAAAATCAGAATGGCACGATGACCAAAGATGAAGGTCGGGAATGAATAATATCGTTTATTAGTCAAACAATAGTTTGCCTAGCGCCCGTTTCGGCGAGTCCTGTCTGGACACACATTTGGTGTTTCGTGTTAAAAAATGGTGGCCGGCCAGGTGTCGTCGATGTTATCTTAATTTATACACGTTAAGCTCACCGCATGCGTTGTGGTGTGCGTTAGCCAATGGGGTGCCAGTAAAATAGATGTCATGCGTTGGACATAAATAAAAACATCATTTAAGGTCACCACAGATGAATATTCCCGATGGGCTGCCAGAACTCAGCTAAATTACTAGTAATAATGATCGCTGCATTAAGGTAACGAAGACCAAAACTTTCAGCATAAAAAAACGAAACTCATCTCCGATCTCCTGCTTCACCTGTTCGGGTGAAACTAAAAATCGGGAGAAATAAGGAATAACCAAATTGCGTTATGCCGCTGTTCTTCTGGTAATTAAAAGGTATTGCCTTCGTCGAATAGATTTACATTTAGACAGATTTGAATTGAGCTAATCCACCAGAAAGGGGAATTATTTTAAAGAAATTGCCTATGAAGGATTATGGAATAAGGGCAGTTGAGGCCAGTGAAAATCGGTCTGTGGTTGGTTCTAAGCACTTGAAAACGATGGGTGGTTTTATGTGTGCTAAATTCGGTGAGAATTTCATTGGATTGATGACTGATGTTTTTCGTTGTCTGATTTCAGCTTCGAATTCGTCGAAACGGGTTGGCAACCAGCGGAACTTACTCGGGTAGGTTGACCTTTGACCTGAAGTGCAGAATTCCGAGTGAAAACTGCACGCTTTTTACAGAATATTTCCGTTTATTGTCTCTTTTTAAACTGCGCAATGCCGCCTGCGAAGGGCCAATAAGTCGGAATATCGGCGGCCCCGGGAAAATTGGCGTTCCACTGCCGGAGACGTGCAAACGCGGCATCGAGAGAGCAGTGTTTCTGTCACGTTCGACGCCCGTCACACACGGGCCTGTCAAACCGGTGCCTACCACCTCAGCGGTGGGTAGGTGGCATCAACGCGAAGGGGGCTTAAAGTCCGTCTACGGAGTGCGCCGCTGGAGCCGTGACAACAGCGGACAAAAATCTCCTCCGACCTGGCCGCCTCTGATCGCCGCGCGCGGGCATCCACTGATCTCGACATTCACGGAAGCTGCCAGTTTATCCTCTCACAGGAGGAGATGGCTCCGCGAAATAACCGAGCAGGCAAGCGCCGGAACTGGTCTTTGGACGTTGAGTCGGTCGGCACCGGACAACGGCAATCGCCCGTCTGATGGATGTAGGAGGAGGAGGAGGAGGGGGCCGCTGGAGTATCCTGCGAGATGACGAGAGAGTCGGGGGGGGTGGGAGGGGAGACATTGGTTTGCCTCACTCTGGGTGAGCATTAGTCGTAACCACGACTTGGAGGCTGACGGTTCGCGGAATTTGACCACCCCGAGGTCAGCGTGTTGGCCCTGTGTTCGGGTGGGGCACAGGAGGTTACCGTGCAAAACATAAAAAGACCACCCCGTTTATTTCGTGTGCCCATTGGCTTTTAGCTGTCGGTCCACCTGAACGGACGGCCAGTGGAGGAACTGACCCGGTTGGTACCGAAGGCGGCCTTCCTGGCACGGGCGCGACGGCTTGCCGACGCACTGGCCAAGGAGATCCCTCGACAACAGTTTCTCATACGCGTTCAAGTCCTCGCTGGCAACAAGAGTGTTGCCAAAGCTGACATCAAGCCCTACCGCAAGGACGTCACGGCTAAATTGGTGAGCATTGGTTTAATAATTGTGTGTGTGTGGGTGAGAGGTGAATAGAACCGAGGGTCGCTATTTTATGCCTTCATTCTCTGTGAGATACTTGGAATCCTGAGGCAACTTTTCTTACGCGGGTCCACCCAGAGACACTGTTATTGCGGCCTCTACAAACACGCCATTTGCCATTCTGGATGTGTCCAATGCGTTGTTTCCTTTCCAGAACTCCTATCTTAAGTGACCTTTGATTGCGGTTCTAAAAGTTTAAATGACCTGAATAGTATTAATAATTCCGATTGAGGCCCGACAACCCATGCAATTACAGAGCATAACCCTGCACGTTGGTTCGTTCACCGCCGGGGACGGGAAATATTGTGACTCTTTTTTTTGTGTCTCTTAGCACGCCGCAGACCCCTCGCGCTGGAACAAACTGCTTCAACGCCAAGCTGACGGCAAAAGGCGCCTTCGTATGATCGGCCAGATCTCGGTGCCTCGTGGCGTGTTCATCAAGGTCCTGAAGACGTCTGTCTAACCCCTATGCCACCTGCTCTTCCAATGCCAAATACATTTATATTATCCGTGTTTGTGGGTTGTGTGGGTCAGGCATCATCTGGCAGAATAGCGACGACAAAAACCCATTTGACCAGCTACTTTAGACCACTTAAGTAGTCCGTTGCTTTCATGCTCCGAATCACCCACAAAATAGATGCGACAGACCGGCGGTGGAACGGTTGGCGTAAACAATGGAGCACTGCCATCGAGCTACCTGGCTCCCTGTGTTTAACTGTCAGATTGCATAAAAAACATCACTTTTGCTCTGCCTCGACACGAAAATGCGTCTTAGTTACACGGAGAATTGGTGTTTGTTTGGCTCGCGGGTAATCGGGTGTCTGCCCTCCATTTATTAAACCGGTGCAAGGGACGTTTTGTTTTCATTCCTGGTGTCGCATTGGCTTGAGATGGCCCCTTTTGTCTAAGCCGGCTTGTCATATTTCCAACACTTTTCAGGGAACTGTCATAATTAGCAAACAGCTACGTTTAATTCCCACAAATCGAAACCTGATTTCCCCCACTTCTTTCTGCTGATAATGTTGATCTCCTTCTTGGAATCATATGTCAAGGTTCCACTATGACCAAATGCTGTCGAGTTGCACGCCTATAGAACAGCCCGCAACCAATGGCTGTACTTTCTCGACTTTAATATCACCAGGCTTTCAGGAGGCCTTTTCCGCGTTCACAAACGTTGACTCCGACACGCCCTATAGACCGTCTCGATTAGACTACCGTCCTCTGCGTTAATAAAACAACGGTTTTATTGCCTGTGCATGAAATCACTGCGCCAAATTACATAGTCTACTCGCTTCGTTGGTACCGAACACGATCAAAATAACTGACTTACAAAACTGGGTGTTGTATTTCATTTCTTCCCAATTTACCTCGTTGTTATTTCCTGTATTCGAACGTTTTGTAAATTTTAATGCTGAACGTTATGGTCTTCTTGACTGTTATATCCCGTCTAGCCACAGAAGCCCCACCAATCGAAAGACATTGAAGAGAGAGCCGAAGGAGTTGACCTGAACAACCTCGTTTATTAACAGGCGTGATTTGGCATTGATACGGAGGTTTGGGGAGTAAGGCCAATCAGCCAATGAGGAATGAGCCACTCAATCGATTAGATTTTTACACGGCAGAAGGGGTGGGACAAGCGACGGGGTGACCTTTTAACGCAGCGAGGTTGTCTGAAATTAACTCAATAACCAAAACGGTTCCTCTAGTCACCTTAATAAGGCGAAAACGTGATTATTATTGCTTCTCGACTCCCCAAGCACACAGCCCCAATTCATAAAGCCAACGCGTAACCGAAAAACGTTCGAAAATCATTTTTATTATCTTTGGATTGCGTTAAGTGTAATTTAAAGTGTATCGTAAGAAGCGCGTAAGAGGCGCACAGAGGAAGAAGAAGCGAAACGAGGAACAATACAACTTGGAACTCAACGAAAAGCACCCAAAGTAACCCAGAGAACGGAAAAGTGTTTGCGGAGGAGAACAAAGGGCGTGGAGGATACGACGACGGCGAGGACGAGGCAAAAACGAAGAGGAGGTTTAAAACGACGACGCGGCAATTTCAAAATGCATAAAAATTAAGTATAGCAAGCCGAAATGGACCAGTTCGATTGGTAGAGGAGAGGCCGGCGCGGAAGGTGGAATCACGACGCCCTGGCGCGAAGACTATTCTAACGGAGACCTCGAGGTCTCGGCGTCCTTGGATTTGCGTTCCTTCCCACGACGGGCAAACATGGGCACCTTGAAGCGCCGCTTTTTCCGACTGCTCTTGGAGTCATCGGCACTCTGCAAAACAACACAGAAAATGGTCAGATAAATGTTGCTAACGGTTTAGTATGCATGTAGTTTACAAACTGACACCCCGAGCAGTGGTGTCTTGATAGGACTGCGTTATGAATGGGTGTAACATTGGTTAACGGGTAGTTTTGAGCAAGCAGGCCCCAATTACGGTCCTTCGCCGAGTCTTGTCCATTCCCAAAACGATTAAAGTATTGTAGTTTGGACGAATGCAGCCGGTTGGGGTGTACGGGGTGCCGGCAGGAGAAGCACTTCTGGTCACCGCGGGGTCTGTCGTGCCTCGGGCTATCCCCAGGTCTTTGGTCTCCCCAGTTGACACTCAACCCAACCCGCACCCCTGGCTCCAAGTAGCGACGCGCGGCAGCGGCCACACCCTGGTAAACCGCTGACAGGCGCATTAAGCGAACTGCGGGTGGTTGGGAAATGAATCTCTCAGTGAACACATGATGGAAAACACTGCGCATTGGGCGAAGTGTTTTCCATATCAGGGTGATCCAATGACCAGGAAGGCGGTTCACGTTCGACTTGTGGGATTCCCTTGGCTGTGTAAAGACAAGAGTCGCGTCTCGAACATCATGAAATGTCTCGTAACCAAAGCTCAACGCATGCTACGACGCTCCTCGGGCCGGCCCCCATCCCACCCCAGCGACCGAGGTGACACACCAGTTTGCTGGGAACCCACAAAAACCCCTCTCCCTAACCCCCACACGTCGGCTGCTGGAACATCAGAACACCGGCAGCCAATGCATCATCGCCCATTCCCTACACGACTACCGAATCGACGTTGCCTGCCTCGCCGAAATTCGACCGGTGAAAACTCTCGCTACTGCCTAGATCATAGCGGGCCGACCGATAACTCCGACCTACACGATGCAGCATTCGAGATTGGGGACAGGGCCAATAACGCAGTACTCGCGTGGGAACCAATATCGTCTAGACTGGTTCAAATCTGCTTTCGCGGCAACCCCCTCAACCTTGACGAAGTGTACGCCCTAACAATGGCAGCCAATGCGAAGAACGACGTCTACGATGACCTAGAGGAGGTAGTCAACTGAGTACCAAACCGCGACATCTGAATCATAGAAGAGGGGGCCTGGAACACCCGCAGCATCGTATGCGACACAGTACAGCGATTTAAAAATGGCGAACGGCTCGTAGACTACACACCGCAACACTCGGCTCACCTTTCCACCAGCCTCTATATTATGCAGACTTAAAGGAGCTCACCTTTCCACCAGCCGCGGCGGCAGTAGCCGTGTCCGACAACACAGCTGCGTGTTCTATCTCGTGGCCTTTTCTGTGAGCTAAAAACAAAAGAAATGCAAAAATGATAACTCGCACACGCACGCGGACACAACGAGAAAATTCGAAGTTTCCTCCAAGAGGATAAACCCGGGGGAGGGAGGGTTCGAAAATATTTCTACGGGCGTCGCCCGTGAGAGTCGAACAAAGGTCCCTCATAAACAGAGCAAGGATATTGACGGCTAGACCATCGAACAAAACGAGGATAAACGTCAGAAAACGCAACCAAGCGCAAAATATTTAAAAACATGGAGGCGCGTGTATGTGTGTACCACACAGCGAAGCTCTCGTATCGAAGCAGTCTTCGCGTCCGGTAAAGAAGGACCAAGTACTGTCCTCCTCCTCCACCTCACCCTCCCGGAACGTCGCAATCGAGGCGAAATTGCGGGGATCTTCCTCGTCGTCGAAAGGGACGACGTGACGCTGACAGCCTCCTTGAGATTCTTTCTCTACACTCGTCTCCGACTTGAAAACTGGGGGATGATAGCAAACAGAGGAGTAGTGATGAGGGAGGTCTTGTCACTTGTGGCTTGTAAAGAGATGCCACGCTAATCAATGACAGAACAGCTGTACTCAATCAATACAAACGAAGCGGTTTTCGAAATCGTGAACGGCGGCTGACGTCGGCGAAGCGCAATAACTACTCATCCATATCTCCAGGGTATTGGACGAAGGGGGCAAAGGTCACACACGAATTACCGGAAACAGAGACAAATGAACACTACTAGAGAGCTATGAAGAAATACCACCCAGCGTACGGGCCCCATCAAAGTAAAACTTAAGAGCGGCTGGTGACCCACAAGAATAGGCGTATTTCAAACACCCCATGTACAGACATACCAGACATAGCCCGCTTGTCCACGTTGTCGCCAGACCGAGACTACGTCGCTTAGATACAAATTGTTTTGGTAAGCGTTTGCTTCTAGTTCTTTGTTGTCGAAGCAAAAACAAATACAATTGGCCAGGGTGACAATGTACATGTCTAGAGTATGTGAAATGGACAACACACCCCCCCACAAACCTCCTACATCTCCTCGGGGAACTAGGTAGCACAAAAATGAGCCATGGAGACTCTGCAAAAAACAGGCCCGTGGTGGTTAGTGACCTCGATGTACGAATAAAAAGACGACTCACGTGAGCTGTGTGGTACGGAGGCCTCAAGAGTGGCACGCTTCTGTCTTTCCACCTCCTCCTCTTCTTCTTCCTCGGTTGGCAGGCCCTTGGTCTTGCGTTCGACATTACGCTTGTAACGCTCCAGTTCGTCGTCGGTCACCTGGTCGAAGGGATTCGGCGAAAAGACCGACTGGAAAAGACCCACGTTGTGACGCTGGTCGCGGTTTATTATGCCTGCAAATGTGTACATAAATACATACAGACAATGCACAGATTCATTGAAATACGGCTTTATCTCTCGTCGAAGAGGACGTATTAGACAGCTATCAGATCGATTGCTTTCAATTGGTTTAAAGTCGGATACTAAACCGCGAGAACAGCTCGCAGCCTCCAGGAACGGCAATGCCAGCCCGGAGAAGAGGCTGCACCTGTAGCAACGGCGACTGTAAATCAGCCGGAGTTCCACACGTCGCCCTGTGTTTGTCAGGTGTTTACGGATGCAGCAGCCGCTACTTCCACCTTCTCCTCACCGGGTGTTGCCAAATTACGTTGCTAATAAAATAGCCCCTGCAAGTAGGTCATGTAAATAGATCCGAACTGAAAGCTAAGTTCAACATGTGTAGTCCGAAGTCCAAGAACTTGTATTTGTTATCAAATTAAAGTCGGCGGTCTCGAAATCATGACCAATTGATTATTAGAGTTACCAAGACAAAAATAAGACGCACCTTTGCTAACAGCTCCCACGACCACAACATGACCCGGTTCAAGAGTTGGCGGATTCGCGGGGTCCAGACGTAGAAGGGTTCCACGGGGACTCACTATGCGACCCGGTGAGGCCATGCCGTCGCGGAAATCAGCGGTAGTGGAGAGGCCTCCTTCGTTGAAATCGTCGTCTCCGTCAAGCCCCAGACCTTCTAGAATCTTGGATTTGGGTCCAGCGGTACGGACGTCTTTGTAGTACTTGTCCCGGACCTAAACGGTGCGACGAGGAAGGTTAGTCGACATACCACCATCCTCCGAATTCGCAACCCGCGGTCGAGACAACTCGGGTCATTGTATGTCTTGTGTGATCAAACGGCATAGGTTCTCGCCCATAGCCTATTTTATACGGAACTTGTGATCCAGGACCGGAGGAAGATAATGGAGAATTTGCCTGGAATCCTCACAGACACAAAGCTCCCCACAGCCTTAAGTCGTTTCTCTAGTGGATTCGGGTACAAAGTTTAAGCCGCAGTCCACAATACGAGTAGGGAATGGGGTTGAGCAAGTTACGAGACAAAAGGTCGCCAGTGACACTGACCTTTTGGAGGTTTTGCTTCAATTCGCGCGGATCCTCTCCCTGTGGCGCGAAATGGTTGGGATCTTCGCTGGTCAGGAAGGTGCCGCCGATGGTGCGCGAGACGCCCTCAGTCCACTTGGTGATCTTCTTGGGGTTTGTGGTGCCCACCTCCTCGATTTCCTCGCGTTGATAGATGTTGGGGGTGTTCTGCCAGTGGGTGCGTTGCAGAGATAGGGTCTTCGCACGGTAGGCCGCCGCCTCTTTCACTCTTAAAGACACCAATTGCAAATATGAAGTGACCACCACTAATAATAATGCGATCGAGATGCCTCTGCTCTTCTCGTCGGCGCGTCAATCTCTACTGCCGGATTCAGCGATATCGCAAATCGTAGCTGCGCACGCCCAGCCATCGGACGCAAGGTTGGAAAAGATTATGATCCAGTTCAGTTTCCACCGACACACCCCGTAGACACGCCCTCCACCTCCGCGTAGATGGTGCCGATCCAGGTTTTCAGTTGTTCAACAGTCCGGCAGCGCCAACATTGTAGCGGCGAAAGACAGGTTTAAAAGCTCTGTCTCATGTCGGCCTAGTACGTGACCGAATCACCACAGCTGATGGCGTTGCAGAGGAGTTAACAGCTTCTCCATGTCTGAATTCACACAGTCCAACGCACAACAAGGGAAGAGAAGTAGCCATGGTTCCGGCGGCCGTCATTCCACTCAGGGAAACGTCAAAGTGTGTGGTAGCCATCTGGTCTTTGACACGCAAATGTGGCTCCGAGTAGCTGAAGCGGCCACACCCAAGTAAGCTGTTTGATAGGAGGAGCGATCCAGGCGTGCACAGCTGTTGGGGAGTCAAACTGTCGGTGAATATTTGTTGACAAATAGCGGTCGACCTGGTAGAGTAGATATGCACCATAATCCAACGACAGAACGTTGAGGGCTTCTGTTCTAGCACCCCAAGAAACGAATACGGCCAGGAAAACTGCGAATTTATTCTTGAACAGACTATCGACCATTAAAAGAGCGCTGAAAGAAACGCGCAAATGGATACCATTTTAAACGGCTAAACTCACCTAGTGGCGTCGTCTTTGTAGAAGTTGGCAGAGAAGGAGCTAGCGGCCGGGGGGACCTCGACGCCCCTTCTCAAGCTGGAAGCTCTTCGCGCATGAGGCGACGGCGAAGTGCCATCGGCGACATCGCCCTCGGGAATGCCACGCTGGCCCTGTGTCGAGGGTGGCTGCACCTGACCCACGCGGTACAGGTGGCCCGTGCGATAGCCGGCAGCGTCGAGGCGACGCATCAAGGCCTCGAATTCGAGTTCCCCGGGACGCCAATTGCGCTCGCCGGTGGAGGCACCGAGGGTTATGGTGGCGTTCATATCCGCCGACTCGAGGGAGGTTGAGGCGGCAGTGGCTGCGCCAGCCGATGGGAGAACAAGCTCGTCGGCGCCGATACAGGCCAGGCGAAGCTGCAGAAGAAATAAGAAAATACCATCTTTGGAGGGGGGTCTTATAGGTGAATTGACTGCCACATGAAAGAAGGTGGGTCAGAGAAAGGCCAAAGGCAGCGTTTTCTAGACTATGTGTGCTGCAGTTATTTAAGCATAAAAGTGTGCAGGCCTATTACTAAAATGGGTATAACAAGGTATCTAAATTTTCATCACTACACTGGACTAGGTAGTTGATCCAAACATTCTGTAGCGGCGAAAAAGAAGACTTCCAGCGAAGTCTACTACGGTACATCTGTTGTCGTGAACACAAAGTGGCTTTTAAATACAGTAAAAAACGCCCATTCGTAAAAGCAACAAATAAAGCACAATACTCCGATTCAATTAAAAAATGGTGCGACAAAAATAGCGGCCAGAGCAACACTTCAATGGACGAATAATACAATAGCGACCCGATGTTGCAGCGGTTAGCCTTCATGCTCTGCTGGAGAGGGACTTCAAGTGGTTCGACTACCAGGTCAGCCACTTGTAAATATATTCTCGAGAATTTTCATGGTCCACTCCCACGAAGCATACATTTGAAGGTTGGAAACACAAAAGTGTCTATGAAGAAGTGCTGCTTAGTTAAGTTGCAAATAAGAAGGGATCCACGAATACTTATTGGCAGACATTAACCAACACGGACATTTCTCGTACTTGCATTAGCCAAGCCTAGAGGCTGTCGGGAGAGAAACTGACCTGAGATTCGCACGCAGACGTGGTCAAATAGGCCGCCATCCAGGCCTCTTCCACGGACTTTCCTATGGCCAGAATACTGTTCTTCCGGATTATCAACACACGGGGTTCGCCCGCAACCTTTTCGAGGCATTCGCGAATGGTTGCCTTCTCTTCAGCCTCCGTAGAGTCTGATGACGGCGGATCGTAAGTGGCAATGGGGCCGAGCATCATGGCCTCTTGACAGAGCGGCAACAGACCAGAGGACATACAAGAGACCTAAAGAAGGTGCATATAAGCCGAGATTAAATGCAGCTTAGAATATTGTCGCATCTTGTTTTACAATACTAGTTGCACAAAGCGTCACAGTCAGGGTTTAAACAAGCGAGAAAAACCTAAACATATGGGGAGGTGAATAATGGATCTGCGAGGTTTTATTAAAAATGAAACACGGTTTATAGCCGAAACCGCGAGAACAGAAACATGGGGTGGTTAGGTATGTGTACGCTGGAGCAGCGGCACCAGAACACACAATGACCCGTCCAAATTGCGAACGAATACACACACGAACGTCACACGGCTTCTGATGTGCATTAAGTAACGGACTGCAAGTTCGTTTACTAGGACAATCCATCTAACACCGTTGGCGAAAAATAGCTTTACACGTGACTGAAAGACGACTGGACCCACGGTTACGATGAATTATATAGGTAACTCAAAAGAATATCCAAGAGACCTATAGAAAGCGCTTATATGCTGAGGTTTAATGCATCTTGTTTTATCATACTCGTTGCACGGAGCGAGTTAAAACTATTTAGATAGAACCTAAACATATGGGGAAGTGTAAAATGGATCTGAGGGCGATTAATAAAAAGGAAACACGATTTATTGCCGAAACCGCGAAAAGAAAGACAATAAGCAACTTATAAAAAAATAAAAACAACTCACAGCGATCGCTACTGGAGTGTTCAGCTGAATAATACAACGGGTAGTCGGGAGGGCGCTGTAAACTGCAGCGTGCAACATCCATCCCGGTCGGTTAATTCCAAATCCGTTGGCGTCTCCGTCGAGAATGCCTCCTTAAATGGTAAAACAAGAATCAAGAACGCTTCAATACAACAGCAAAATATCGCGCTTCTTAAGAACCTACCATTCAAATCGACTTTAACGAGAGAAGAAGCGGTAATCTCATTGAAAAGAAGGCCTTGTGGGTTAAACAGATAGGAATCGCCATCCTTGAAAATACGAGCCTGCAAATAAAGTGAGGTCTCATCAAAAATAAATATTTAAGTAAACATCTGGCACAATAATTAAGGTTTATTAAAGAAAAATACATACGGAAACGTGACTTGCAGATCCCGTAGTCCAACCAAAAATGTCCACAAGACGATACGTGGAGGCAATCTTGCATCGTAGCATTTTTTCCGGTTTAGAACAAGGCGTAGACTGCGAACGAATGTCGTTGATTGGAATGACTGGAACTGTAGCCTCTGTTAAAGAAATATAGTTTGTGACATCACATAAATCATCAGACGGATGTTTGCTCGCTTAGATTGCAGGGAATTGGGCATAATCAGGCCAATTAATAAACCAAATGCATTGATTTATACAAACCTTTTGCGAAAGCAGACGATCCCAGTTTGGCGTGTGGTGTTAGCATGTCCACTAACTGTTTGAGGGCCATGATGTTAGGGCTTAAAATTCCGTCGTGCATCTGAGATGCGACGATCTTTTCAAGTTCTTTCCTGAACGCCGGCGACTGAAGAATCAAAGACACTCTGCGTCTCTGTTCCATTAGCTTTACATCTTCCTTTATATCAGCCGGTCGTAAAAGTTCACGCATGTACTCGGGATCATTAATATCCAGCCCATGTAATAAACCCATATTCTGGGGGCTTAGAATATCCGTCATTTCTTGGAGCAAACCAGCAAGGCCGATAACGGGATAATGTCATACAATGATTAATGCGTTTAAACAATGCATTGGCCACATTCGCATAGATTTTAAAGATACGTTTTTTTAGCTATTAGTGCCATAATAACAATGCTTATTTATAAAATAACAATAATTAAATTTTATTAAAGACTCGCTTCTGATTTCAAATCCGTATATTTCTTTGTAGATAAAACGAAAACACATAAATCTGAAATAATTTCATTGTCCCTGTTTGAATTGATGAAGGATAACACAATAAGGTTTTTATAGGATACCGAATTGATTCTTGTTTCTTGATACTCTACTAAATGCATAAAATCTAAAGCAATATAAGTTTGGGCGATTTCTTCGGGAAAGGTGGCACCTGGAGGTATTTACATTTCCCATCTATATAGCTGGACTGCATTGCCTTTGGGGGAGCATAACCGTGTCATAACTAAAAGCATTCAGTAGTTATAAGCTTTTTGTTAAAAATGAACATAAAATTCAAATTTTCGTTTTTGCTGTTTTTCTTGTTCAGTTTTCGATGTTATATATTTAGTGCACGATTCGGTTTCTACACCCCAAGGAAAGTTTTTTGGCGAGCATCATTGTTTTTCTAGGCAGTTTATATTCCTAGTTATTACGGATATTAAAGCGTGGATCAAGATTATTGAAATTCACCGAAATAACGAACAGACTTTTACCAAGTGGTTGGCGCGCTCACACGTGACGATATCGATTTGGGGTTCAGTAAACGGTTCATAAAAGCCTCTTTCTTAAAAAGGTTGTTAAATACATGCGGTCATCACATACGCGGCTGAGAACATTCCTGTCACATTACTAGCAAAAATGGTCGAAAGTGTGACTGAAGCCATGACGATCGACTCAATGAGGCTTTTGTTTTTAATCTCTCATTTCCGTCAAATGAAAATTATGCGACGACTACCCGCGATTCAAAAGCTCCAAAAAATTAATATATTATGACGTCCTTCTAAGAAATTTAAGAT
>JAPUBX010001774.1:0-118055 GCA_028672205.1 Proteocephalus fallax | reverse complement strand
GATGTCGGTTAGATAGGGTGCGAGGTCGAAAACGACGCCGGTATGCGGAAGACGTTGGATCTTTTCTCTCAACTGACAAACATCTGCAACGATTTTAAATAACTCCGCGAATCGCTTACACCAAGAGATGGCCTTGCAAATGGAACAATAATTTAATTAAGCCTACTCACTATATATCAGTAAACTGTAAATCTGTGGTGCGTCATTAGTCTCTGTGTGCGTGATCTTTATCGCTTAAAGCATAGAACGTGCCTTGAAATTCGGATTGCTTGCTAATTAATTGTTGATTCGAGAACAATCTTCCGATGTGATGGGGAAGTATAAAACAATTTATTACTGTGGTTGCAATCCAAAACATCTTCTGGTTACAGTGTTCTTGATAGCTTTGTCTACTGTCTGTCCTTCAAGCCATACGCGGTCTGCATTCGAGGTAAAACGATCAAAAGGGCGATCAAATAAATGATTACAAGAACGTTTCGTTCAAATATTAAACTGGATTCACGATAACTATGATTGTTTCGAGATCATGCACTTACTCATACATAATTAGAATCAAAATAACGCTTTGCTCTCATAATTGAGCTAGAATATAATTTGGGAACGATGCTTAGACCTTTTGGAAATTGAGTTCTTGAATCCGCTTCAGTTTGGATCTGATATTGGCTGAATCAAATATTATTCGCGAACGGGGTGAAGGTTTGAATAACACACAATGTTGCAGAGCATGACCTGTCAGTATGTTGCCCCAGAATCCGGTGGTAGTGCCAAATCTGGTGCCTCGATTTGTAGAAGATGGAATATTGACGCATACAGTGGCTGTTAAGCTTTATTGTTTAGATTTAATTTAAAAAAACACTGCTAATATTATCAGCATCGTTATATTACCAGTACCACTCCACGGTGGTCCACGTGGCTTAGGTGGCCTCCTGGATGTCCGGAGGCTGGGAGGCTTTGGAATCGGCGACATGCAAAACAGCATAGGTGGCACCGCGCACGAATATTAGCTTTAAGTAAGTGCCGTGGCGGTTGGTTGAAACTTTGTAGCAATGTTTTTTGTGCTGCAGAAGATGAGCTTGTTTCACGGACGTCTCCATGGAGATTCTATGTCATATTGTTCAAGTGCTACTGCTACATCATCTGACACTTAACCAACTTAGATGCCACACATGGAACACGGATGGGTTATATTCTATTTTAATAGAATCAGCTTCTATTTCGATCCGAAAACGGGTTTGGCGGCCATTTGGCTCTTTTTAAGTGAGTCCACTAAAATTGTCCCACAACAAACGAGACGAATTACTTTTTCAATCCTAAACAACGCATGGCAACAGCAGCCCTCGTGTCTACTCATTGGATGAACCTATTAGCTAGCCCTTGAAACAACTTGGCGCTTTTCTTCAAACTTCTCTCTTTGTTAATCTCTATGATGTTTTATTAATTTCGGAGACACATTGTCCAATAACAGGATTGTATTCTTTCAAGATGCGTTTTCAGTGGCTTATCTTGGCACTGTTTTCTACTGCAAAAGATTATACCACAATCTCATTGGTTGCTAGGTTTAACTACACAAGCAAAACAAACTCCGGCAGCACCACGTATTTCATTTCACACATGGGCTTGTGTCATCGTGTTATCGCTCTTCTCAGTCTAACCTTGTGCTCAGCTTTTGCTAGTAAGTTTTTCTTACGTCCATACAAAATGAATCATACATCATTCACTTATAAACGCTGAATGTATCATCTAGACGAATTCACGTGAATAAAAACAATATTCAAGGGAAATTGCGTGTCTTTAAAAAACGCATTTATGCAGTCCAATAAACGAACTCATCGGCTTTTAGTGCAATTAATATATTTAATAATATTTTTCGCATTGCGGTGTGAGTTTGAAAGCAACAAATCAACGAATTCACATCACTGAATCAACACTTTTATATATTGGATAAAGCATTTGCGTTTATTAATATCAGTCGCGTTGAGTGACTCTCCATTTTTGTTTACTTATAACACGCCTGCATTCCGTATACAATATCCTCTTTACAGATCTCACGCTGTCCAGCAGTTATACAAGTATCGTTATCACTTGGGAGCCGACAATCAACGCTGTTTGGTATTTCGATCAAATAATCTTCTCAGCTGCCCACCTTCGTCAAAAGCGAACCTTCAAAAATCCGCAACGTGTAACGAAGATCGCCTCCTTAATACCGTCAACGCAATTCAACGTTACCGTTATCCGTCTTTACGTCCGAAATGAAGTGGAAAGGGTGGTCTTTGAAGAAACTCGCACTATTCGGACGCTTGATTTTCGTAGGTTCTGTTCTGTTGATATCATTTGTGTGGCGATCGCTTAAATGACCCCCTGCGTATTAGACGATAGAGTATGCCCAATAGCGTGCTTGCACGAAAATGTGCCGCATACGGAATCTACTGTCATATTATTTACCGTTAAGGAACTTTACCTTATTATAAATTATTGTCCTGATACAGAATGCAGATGTGGCTGTCGCGCAAAATGAAATAAGCGAAAATTGAATGCAGAGTAAATAGAAAATCAATCAAGACTGATTTATTATTAGTTTTAGTCCCATGAATTATTCTCGCAAAAGAATTATCAGAGATAATGGAGTTTTCATTGATATAATCAAGTTATTCTTCTCTTTACAAAACACCGCTAGATTAAACAAAACTTTAATATTTAAATACACAGGACTTGTATAATGTACCACTCATATTATATGCATATAGCGGATGTGGGATTGCGATATGAAGTCTGTTCAGAGAGTCTGAGGTTGCTGTGGAATATGCCAATATCAGTTCCCCCGGACGAAGTGCACAACGTCTTCGTCGTCGTATCTTTGCGCTACCAAGGACGTTTTGACCGTTTCGTTGCAATCATGACCAATCGTAAGGTGATATTTGGCATTCATGCAAATACGGAATATGACATGGACGTATACTTGGCCAATGATTTCCATGGTGACCAATGGATAATTGAAGAGCTTCCGATAATTGGAGAGTATCACATCGGTCCCGAATCATTTGGTATGTTCGGACTGTTTCATCATGGCAATAATTGTTTAAATTTCAAACACTTCTTTCAGTTTCCGAATGCCTGGAGGACATATTCATGGCCACCACAATAACCTCCATCAATTTGGAATGGATTCCAAGCATCTCCGTTAGTAAGGTGATAATCATTGAGGACACAAAAATTCCCGACTTCCGTTTTGTGAGAAACCACCCTTTCAGGCTGATAAAAGTGTCCGACTTGCATCCAGACTCATATTTCAATGTCACACTCATTGGGCATAGACTGGACAACAGCGGCCTGAACAATACATTTGAATATTCCAAGAAAATGAGGACAAAATCATTAAGTGTGTTTCTTAATAAAAACTCAGTTTCATTTTGATTTCGTTTCCTATGTTATTCCTGGGTTGCCATTTCAGACCCGCTTCAATTCCACTTCGTGGGTCTTCCAAATGGAATCAAAGTGAGCTGGAATCTGCGAACGAATAGTTTGAAAGCAGACGTAAAATATCTGGACGCATATTTCATTGTTTCACGACGTGATAAATTGCATATCTACTGCGAGCCACTGGTATCTGGGCACGCAATCCTCGACAAATTGCAACCCAACAGCACCTACACCGTGGAAATACGCTACGGACCATCCATCAATATTTCTAGCGGGAAGCAAATTCCTATACACGGGGCGTTCTCATGTAGTACAAGTAAGCAAGATTTATCAATGGGAAAGACGTCAACTCGAAGTAACATTGGTTATAAGATCCCATGAAGGCCTGATGTCTCCTTCGTGCTCATGGGCCTACACGTGATTCGTCCTGTTTTAGACGAGGCGTTTGAAATAAACATTACAACCAGTCTTTCTTTCATAACCGTTCAATGGAAACCAAATACTTTCATCGGGAAATTGACAATACTCGTGGATACGGACCAAACTACGCGCAGGACAGAGATAGATGAATCTGCTGTATTAAAACACATTGGTGCCTTCCCGATAGACACAGAGGTCGACGATCACCATACGAGGAATAAGACAGGTTGTGGGAAAAGACGAAGAAGCACAATTCGCCAATCAACTGTTCGAGACTATTCGGACAAAAGCACTGGGTAAGAAACTCATATGTGTTAATATTATTAATCTCAATTTGCTTGATAGCAGACACAATCAAGGGTCTCGTGATATGTTGCAGGATTTGATTCCGCACCAAAGATTTTTTGATAATTCCTTCTCTTCAACCCACCATGAAAATTTTTCCAAAGAAAAAGCCCTCAGCTTCTGTTGGGAAACCCTTTTGGTACACAAAAACTGAAATATTGAGTTAATTTAATTAATTACTTTGCCCGCAACCGGCAATCAACCACGCCGCGTAACAAGGTCGCATGCATCGCTTCTCCCACCCTTTCTGTCAAACATCTCTATCGTGTAACAATCGAATCGATTGTGTGAGTCATTCCTCACACTCCCTGTTTGGCCGACTGGCCGTACTGCCACCAGCCATCGAATAATATACCACATCGCGCCTGCTAACAACAGCAGCGCCGCTCAAGTAGTCACTCTCTAGAACTCCTCCCGCGTCTCTTCTCTCTTGATCTGAAACATTTGTTTCCGTTTTTCTCAGACACCACGCGACTGAAACTGCGGTTCACCCGTTTTCCGAGGGCGTCATATTGAACTGGAATTTCTGCCAATCCATATTCCACGGGAACACTTTGGCTCCATTTGCGTTATTTTCAAAGTTTGGTGGTCCGATTTAACGAGGTTCTACTTTGCGCCATTGGAGAATGGGTTTGCTGAAGTGAAGGAACTCCAATCGAATAAGACCTACAATTTTGATGTTAGGTTGGGGCCCGACCTATATGCGAACGACAAACTTTGGTCAAAACTTCACATGCATGCTGAATACATTCTAAGAAACGATACAGATGGTAAATTTAATTTATACACAATATCAAATGCATTGGTGTTATAACAAATGTTCCGGTTGATTAAAAAACTAATGATTATTCGGCGAAACGTAACGTATCAGATGAAGCATGATTTGTGTATTTCGTTTTCAATTTCAGAACCAGAGGCGCATATTTCAGTAATTTCTAGTTTGACATCCATCACTATTGATTGGCCTCAAGACATGTTTTCTGGCATGCTGTTTTTTGATATTGAACATGGCATTTCTGTGCGCCGTAAACAGACGCATTCCAGCGAGGGTGTCGCAACTATCTTTTGCCTGCAACCCAATTCGATGTTCAAAATAACCATCCGAGGTAAACGTGTTGTTAAGGCCAATGTGATTATCGACGTTTTGTATTACAGAACTTTATATACAAAAAACATTGGTAAATCATTGCGTTTATTGTGGTGTAAAATTTAAGCATGTCGACTACAGTCACCCTTGTTTGTTTTTAGATTTGACGAAGATGGGGCTTTGGGCCTTAGGATTTTCGGATCGAGTTATATTTCGCTGGATTCCGCCGGTCAATGTTCCCTTCAACGACATCAGTTGTTTGTTCGTTGTTCTGAGGGTGGCGAACGGTAATGGAGTCCATTTTTACACGGAACTTTTATCTGCCGGCCAACTGCAATTGAGCAAACTAGATTCCAACAGGATGTACATCGTTGAATTTCGCATAAGTCTCGAGCCATATGCCAACGATGATGATTGGTCAAGCATAACCCCGTATGCCGCTACCGTGTTCAGCACAGCTGAAGAAGGTAAATCGCCGAAGGATTCGGAATTATTTATTAACAACCGTCAAAAGACCGCCTGTGCATAATTCTATTCGTATTTATCGTTTTTTTTATTTAGACCAACCCCGGTCACTTGAAATTTGGATGTTTGATGAATGAAAACGATTTCGAACACGCTAAGTAAACACTTTCGCTGAGGGTCCCTCTGTATCACAAATTATTTAGACACAGACAATTAACATATATCATCACGATGTAATTTTTGTAATTGCGACACTTCTTTTGATAAGTGATATTTTGAAAAAATTGTATGCCCGACACGTTGGCGATAACTAGCGTTGATTTATCTGTTTTGTTTATCATCACCGACGCCACCAATTCTGATTAGGCTTAAACAAAATCAAGTTATATTACTTTATGGAATAACTATTCTAAGAATGTACGATTAATAGAACTGAAGAATATCGACAAGCCGGTTTTCCTAAGGTCGTACAAAGCTAGCAATTTTCACAGCAGTGCCGATAAAGACTAGATTTCCTCATCGGCTGTTATATGCTTGCTCAGGTTGACGTAAAGTCTCTTTCCTCCATTGAGCGAAAAGGTGATCCCATGATAGCGTGTATTAGCTACGTTTTACAAAGCATTACTTAATTACACATTGTCAATTTTATTTTAAAATGTCCCAAAATGGGGTAGATTTGAAACAGTATTGGCATTTATCTGGGAGATCTGCGAACAGTAATTTCGTCTTAGGCTACAATTATGGTCTGTGTTTGCGCGAAATTAGAGAAATAATTCCGAAACTACGAAGACGGCACAAATGAATATCGATAAGGAATTAAGTTAAAGCCTGACGTTTTCCCGAGGCCATTCGAATCATAAAACACGAAATAACTTTGAATTGTATGGAAACGAATAAGACAAACTATAAATTAAATTCTTGAGGACAGGAGAAAAGACGTATGCCATTCCAAGATTGAGCTAGACCTGGCGTGGAGATATTCGATGATGGTCGACAAGCAAGTGTAAAGCCATATTCTTCGGTAGAGCTGCGGTTTTTCTGCTGTTCTATTGGGAAGTCAATATTTGACAAAGTTGATAGGGCGGAGCGAATTTTTTCCTGGGACTGCCGTTGGCCAAATAAGATTTCTGAATTGGACGAAGGAGCATCCACACGTCTGCTGTGTTAGAAGATGTCTTCTCGATTCCTAAAACCTCGCACCAGCTGTCTAGCCTCGCTGAGCCTAAGCGTTACTCGAAAATGCACACTGTGTTTTTGTTTATTACGTTTTAAAAATATGTGACCGAGACACTGTTGGCTGAAGATATTCAATGACGGATATTCAACTTATATTCTAGGCATATGTCTGCATGACAGTGTCATGAATTTACTGTATTTGCAATTTGATGCACTGTAAAACCACTGCATGCCGGAGGCTTATGCCACAGGTTTACCTAACCAGAACAGTGCAGTTGTTCAATCGTGTGGAACGACCGTCGCTTAGTAACATGCAGGGCGTGTTTTGAATCGATAATCGATGTGTATGTACACTCTAGAATGTGTTATGCATTCACATATCACTTAGTGGTTTCTTTATTTATTCTACATTGAAAGAAATATTAAGAGGTTAACCAACAATGTTCCTAAAATAACATGTCTTATTTGAGCTGTGCATGCCCTGAAAGCATACATTAAATTTTAAATAACCTTTTGACTACAGATAATAACAACGCCAAGATGACGGAAGCGACGCTCGTTGCCTCTAATAGTTTTGATGCAGCTTTGTTGCTTGTGGTGCTGGGCTATTCTTTGTTGCAACATCGACGTCCACGTTATCACTAGAACATCGAAGAGGTAGATGCTACATTTATTTTATGTTGTGATTGTTGCCTCAATTTAGTAGTAAACTCGCACCCTGAAGTCCATGATACGAGAAACTCTATGTGATAGGACCAAAGCTTGAAAGAAAATTAAGCATACGCGATTTCAGAATATTCACGTTAAAAAACTTTACCCTACTGCCAGATATCTGGGAAACAGCAAGAATACTGCTAGGTGAACAATTGGCGTCAATGTGTTATTTATTCTTCTGTTCTGCAATATCTCTTTAACACACACTCTGAGTAAATTTGTAAATCTCACACTGTCAAGCAGTTATACAAATATTGACATCATATGGGAACCCAGAATAAGCGATGATTGGAATTTCGTTCGAATACTCGTCTTCGCTACCCCACTTCGGCAAAAGCTTACAGGCGCATATCCCCTACGCATTAAGAAGATAAATACTGTCAACCAACTGATAACAGTAATGTAGTCGTAATCGCTTTCTGCCAACCACACCATACGATGTTCACAGTTACTATGCGAGGAAACGTGTTCTAAAGGGAAAAGGCTGGCACAGGCGTTTTGTACTACAGGAATCAAAGGACGCAAATGGCGGTTATTGGCTTTAGGTGTTTGCTGTCAATTTATTTATTGGTTTCCCTTCCAACGTTCCCTTCAGTTGCCTGTTAAAACGGTTTAAACAGCTCTCTGCTATCTTCTTAGCCAGTCTAAAAGAATTGTTTTTACTGAAAACGAGACGACTGGTTTTTTTTCAATCCTTAACTACGCAAATAATACCCCAAAGCAGCAAACCCGAATTCTTGTTTTTATTAATTTCCGATAGACATTGCCCAATTACAGGATTGAATTCTCTCTCTACCCAGTGATGTAATCAATTGAATTCAAATTTCTCCTACAGTTGGATAAACTGGCTCTGTGGTGTTTTGCTAGAAAGCTTCTCGGAAATATTTTAACATGTCGCCTCACCCTCAAAGCCATCCGAAGATATGTATTTTAGTTTGACCCGGCCTTTCGATATTCTTCCGTTCTACTGATCCTGAGCCAAAGTGTTCATTATGCGTGTCCGACGTCCTTGTTATTTATCAACCACCCGAATTTTAATAGACTGTGGTTGTTCTAAATTAAAAACAAAATGATCAGGAAGATTCCATTCCGACGTTCAGTCACAATTGCTTAGAAGTTAACACCGAAGTACGGTTAAAGTAATCCATGCTGCATTGCAAAACATATAGTGATTATACCTTCTTGAGTTGTGCTGAAACCCGTGGTTGCATACATCGTAAGAACTGACCAATTATCTTTATTAGCAAATAAATCGTGCCCGATGCGCAATTCAACGTTGTACATCTCGTTGGGATCTAGTTGTCCCAGCTGCAGTTGGTCCATAGTTAAAAACTTCGTATAGAAATTATCTCAATTCATGCTAAAAATAATTTTCAAGAAACTGATGTCGTTGAAGTGAACGTTGGCCGTCGATTACGGGTGTACCGCAGTTTCAGTCGCGAGGTGTCTGACAAATATTTAAAATCATTGTTGAAACAGTTAGGGCCTCTAAGTTTACAACATTTTGCGTTGGTAAATGTTTGCCTGTTTGGTGTTCTATTTGCTTTTGTATCCCGTATTTCACATAGCCCCACCACTCGGAAGACAGAGAATAGAGAAAAGACGCCGGAAGAGTTCTAGAGAGCCGACTTGAACAGCCTTATGTTATTAATAGCAGTCGGGCGTTTTAGATACGTAATCAACAATAATAAGTCTTCTTTTAAACAATTCGTCTGCAAGTGCCAGTTTACGTTAAATCGGTGTTGAAATTCTGCAAAGAGTCTGCCTATTGAGAGGCACGCCTAATAGTTTTGTTTCTTTGAATATTCGAATGCATTTTTTATATTTTATAAATGTTAAGTGGATCGTGATATCCGCGAGTGCAGGCTGCCGGTCGCGACTTCGGGGATGCCAGATGAGGAGATATGTCTCTCCAGTCAGACCAGCGATTTGCGAAAGCCAACAGCAGTAGCAGCGACGGAGAAGAAGTCGTAGTAAGTTTTTGAGGACTGTCTTCAGACTGTTTCCACAAACGGCTCCACAAAATGAAGACCCTGAAAGCCTTGGCCTCTGGAGAAAAGACTCGGTTGCTCCTGGTATCGAGGGAGACTCGGCGCTCATTGTCTCCTCGTCGCAGCCACCGAAATCAAGATGCCTCGCGCAGCCCCCGATATCCGCGAGTGGAGGATGTCGGTCGCGACTTCAGGCATCCCAGATGAGGAGATATGTCTCTCCAGTCAGTCTCACGATTGCAGCATAAGCAGCAACGTTATGCGAGATTGGAAGGATAGCAGTGCGATAAATCCGAACCTTTTTTAACAGGTCTATCTCAGTGCAGTCTTACAGGATTCTCCTAGGCTTTTGGAACGCCTTCCTAACGCTTTCGTGGGGTATTTGTTATTCAACCTTCGCTTTAATACTCATGAAGAGACGTAGACCCCACCAATTCTAACAAGTCGGCCATCCGACTTTCTCATCTTTCGGCTGCTATGGGTGGCTGCTGGCTGGTTTGTGCGTACCCATGGAGTTTTCGAATATTGACATTAATACGACTTAACACTTTTCTTTTCAGTAACTCGACGAGTCGCATGAAGACACCGACCGTGACTCCGTCATCGCGGGGTCGCAGAAAAACAACCCGGTCCGCCTCTTCGGTGTAATTCCCCTAAAAACCAACACTCCGGACGCTTCCACGGTCACCTCGATCCCGCCTCCACGCGAAACGCAACCACAAGCTTTCTCTTAATCCACCACAAGCCAGCAGCAATAGCAGCCACCACAACCACCACTCCCGCGGTTCCCCCCAACCTCTATCAGGCGCACAAAGACAAATTCTGCTATTTTCGCAATAATGTAACACTATACAAATCACATCCTTATTTTAAATCCCGAATACATATCACTGTAAAAAACAACGTGAATTTTGTTTGGGCGAGTTTGGTGTATCAAGAGAGCGTAGTGGCGTGCGCTTGTAATCTAGCAACCTGGAGGCCGTGTGGCGGAAACTGTCTCGCGCGCGTTATGGACAAGGCCTTCTATGGCCGCCATTACCTCGTTGTTATTTCCTCCATTCCTGTTAAACATTAAAATGCTGAAAGGTCTGGTCTTTGTGACCTTAATAAAGCGTAAAAATTATTATTATTATTAATATCGATTTGCGTGCGGCGAGACGAAAAGGTTAGGTTAATCCTTGAGAACACCCACCTCTACTGATCGTACGAAATACTGTCAATGATAAGCCGTTACAGTTCAGTTCTAAACCAATTAAAATAGTCTCCCATTCTTAAATCGGAGCAGGCTTTCGATGAAATGGTGTATTTGCCCTATTTATTTTATAAGAGATGTAATCGATCAGTGGTCACAATCAGAGTAAGTTGCATGCATCATCAAACACGATGTCGCAATGAATAACAGGACACGTCATAGTCACTGAGCGAACAATATTTATGACAGGAGATGTTTGGCTGGGCGCCTCATCGATTTTTATTTTGAATTAAGACATCAAATGTAT
The DNA here is from genome assembly GCA_028672205.1 of Proteocephalus fallax. Taxonomy (NCBI): domain Eukaryota; kingdom Metazoa; phylum Platyhelminthes; class Cestoda; order Proteocephalidea; family Proteocephalidae; genus Proteocephalus; species Proteocephalus fallax. The sequence continues at coordinate 106,941 of JAPUBX010001774.1, read as the reverse complement.
TTTCACGGGAGTTTCACGTTGTTTGCATGTCTGTTTCTGTTTCTGTGCCTTTTATTTAGCCGTCGTTTCCAACTGCCCGCAGAACAGAGTGAGAGTCTTCGACGAAATTCGGTCCGCCATTGTTTTAGTTATTTACAGATGCACACAGTCAAGACGCGGAGGCGTCGCTTCAATTGCCGGCTAATGAAAGTCGCCCCCATCCGGTAGCTCTGTGCTCGTGAGGAGCTCACGACGTTGGGTGAAAACGCATCTGGCTTTCATCCACCTTTTCACCATCCTTTGGAAGCCCCTGGTTACAGCACGCAGGCTACCTCACACACCACGAACAGTCCTTTGGGCAACGTTTATCCAATTTGTCACGATCAACACAGAGATTACAGGAAGAATACCTCGTTTTAACGGAAAGATAAATGTTTTTGGAATTAAATATTTACAACAGCCGTAAATCGAATTTTAATTTGAATTTGAAACATGACATCCTGGACGGCATTATTGATAGCAGTGACGAAATGCAGATCCACAATAAACTAGACAACGGGTCAGGTCGGGATAACGAATTGCGCGACACTTTTGTTAATCAACATTTTTCAAGCAAACAACAATTCTACAGAATTGTGATGAAATTTATTTCGCTGTTATCGTGCACTACTTCTACACGCTGGCGCATCGATCTGGAGCGAGCCGAACTTGTCGACTGTTTGCAGAACCGCGTTACGATAATATCCACGCAAACTAACGTCCAATCCCAAGAAGGCCCGCATCAAAATGTGTCGCGTAATTTATATTAGTCAATTATCACCACAACCATCACTACCACCACCACGACAAACGATAACATTTGTCGTCAAACGAAATCAAAAATCGTTCGCCTTTTGTTTGGGTACTGATATTTTGGGCGAAATGCAGCCTCTCCCAGTTTGTTGTCGTTTTTTGAAAATAATGAATAACAGAAACCCTTGTAATTTCACTTATACATATGTTCTTGGCACTTGACTTTGCGAATTGATAAATGTTTTGGACAGTGCTTGTTCCAACACCAATCAAGGTCTTCCAGTTCAACTGACTTCACCTCCTTGTGTTTCTGATATAGACTTCGTGGAGGCGTTACACTGAATCTATCTTCGCCTGCTTCTCTCCACGTGTTTATCGCATTGATAATCCGGCTTTAATCAAGCTGGTATGCTAAATGCTTTTTACAGTCGACCTTTGCGCGGCGTTAAATCCAAGGTGGTGTCGTTGCAAGTTGCATCAATCTTAGCTAGTCAAAATCGCGTAAACAGGTTTTTTGCTATGCCGCTAGTGCAAATGAATGTGTTGGGGTTATGGGCCATCCAAAGTCTCTTTCAACCAAATCAGATAAATTTAAGATCTATGATTCCATGATACCTTTTATGTTGATTGCGCGGCGTAAAATCGAAAGAGGTGGCGTTGTGATCATATGGATGCCGTCTTCGGTAAATGTCGTCGCCTCGTTTCCAGCCTCGGTCTGCTTATGCTCTCCATTAAAAAGATCGTCGTTCAACACCACTTCAATAGTTGTTCACTTATCGCTGCTCTTATTAAAAATGGCACGTATGTGTGCAACAAAAATTACGGTCGGGATTTCGTCGAAGACTCTCACTCTGTTCTGCGGGCAGTTGGAAACGGTGGCGGAATGAAAGGCGCAGAAACGCCAACCGACGTGCCAACCACGTTCTGGAAGCACGTGAAACTCGGCTAATAAGCATTGAACGCCAGATTCCAAATTCCAAATAAAATCGATGAAGCGTTTAGCCAAACATCACTTGTAACTAATATTGTTCACTCAGTGACTATGAGGTTTCCTGGCGATCATTACTACTTCATATTTAACGATGCATGCGACTTCACTTTTCAAGGGCGGCTTTTTCTAGCATAATGCCTGTTCTGTGTGTGTCTGTCAAGCTGCCAGGTGCGTTAGATAGGCTTTCCAACGTCGGGAACCTCTCGCGATGACTGTAACGAACAAATATCCCAACCTCTGGAGCTCGTAACGTCCTTTTTTACCGTGCTCATTGGTTCGCCAAGGTCCTTGACGGACTGCTTTTGGAGACGTGCATGCACGGCGCCAGAGAACAACGCGATGCTTTTCTGACCTCCGACGACTTCCGCCTCAGACCGGACCATCGGCTTCGTGGAATCCGTCTCGGCATGCGGTAAACAGGTAAAGGAACAATATTAAAGCTGAAACGCCACGAGGCGACGCAAGGACGCCTCCCAGACCGTGTTCTAGCGTACCTTTTGTTATTCATCGATACATCCTGTCGACGAACCGCGACCATTCCGTATAACTCCCCCACAACCTTGACCCCGGGTCAACGCTGACCTCTATTCCAACCCATTTCGCCAATACCATAGTTATTTATTCTACAGTTGGTATATTATAAAACTGTAGTGGCCATTTTATTAATAGTCCTGATGGTCTAGTCTGATTTTATCCTTCGCTTGGACGCTCGCGAGTTTCGTTGAGTACTGATTGGTTAAATGTGGGACGAACCAGATTGGTCAATTACCGCTGAGTGAATAACACCGATACATTTGTTCGACGGAAATGTAGATTCAAAAAGTCTTTATTAAAGTCAAAAATTAAAAGATTCTGGACATTAAGGTTTCAAACAAACAGCAATGATATCACAATCGTTGATTTCACAAAGAAGATTTAGAATAAGTTAAGACGAACATACGAAAAAACGACGTTTTAATTGAGCACGAAAGTCAAATGAAGTCTTCGAAGTATATAAAGTTTGGCAAACGCGCAATGACCGGAAACTTAAAATGCAGTCCTATCAACAATTTTAATGTAAAGTTATTCCGCATATGAGAAGACAACACCGGCTTTTGAAAATAACCTAGTTATTTTGTGGCCTGCGTATGCTCTGCATGCAAGAGATCATCGTTCAAGGCCACTTCAATGACCAATCAATGGTCAATGATGTGCAAAACTGCCGTGGGCGTTCACGCATTATTAAAAAACCGATTGTTTATTTATTTTAGCTATTTAAAAAGAGTGATAGGTTAGAATAATATAAGGCCTTTGAGAATTTGTGAACAGTGTAATATGCGCAACAGATAACCAAATCAGTCGACTAAATACAAACCATTGACGATCAAAAAATGCAAATCTCCTTCTAGAAGACAAATCAGCTTGATGGGGGTTTGAAATTAAGATTCTCAGGAACGATAAGCCACTCGTTCTTGTTTTAAAAGTAGGCATTTATTTTAAAACCCTCATCAATGGTCGTATGGGGCCATTGGAGTGGATTGTCTGAATATAAAACGCTGCAATCCGGCTGGTTTCTCATGTATTTGGCATGCCCGGAATTTGAAAAGCATCGAATTATGCTGGAATTCTCCACAGAAAAATACATCCACTAGATGAAAAAAACAACACACTTGGAAGTCACGACGTCTAATTCGGCCGGAGAAGACGCTGCAGAGAACTGGCGAGTTTCGATGTTCTCAACAGGTCATCCACAATAAGGTGAATGAGACGATTTACCTCAGCTGTGATCATAGTCGAAATTAGTTTAATATCTCAATACCTGCCCTGGTATCAAGGAATCATATAACCCCCTCATCAGCTCTGGTTTATGATGGGGATGATATATAAACGTTGAAGAATATAAAAGTATAACAGTTTTGAAGAAAACCTGGATGCCACATAACACCAATACATACAATAACACTAGCGGCAAACCAAATAATGTCTGTTCGACAAAAATGGTGTTATCGATATATTAACAGACTACTCGTTCACTACATAGATACCATAAGATTAGTCAATTTGTGCGTCTGTAGTATTGTGATCCGCTTTTGTTCAAAACCAGAATTCGTAATCATTTCGATTGTGCAGTTTCAAAGATACAGCAGTGAACACCCGTCGTCTAATCGCCTTTTTCGGGTTCCATAAAAAAACTACCACCATCAAGATATGCCTTCTTTGGACGCAACAACCATAGACAGGACAGAAATCTCACCGCAATCAGGTTGTAAGAAGTCGATTGGCTGTGAAAAATGGCAGCCACAACAGAGAGGCGAGGGTTGCTTACAAAGAAGGTGCATTCAATCCAATCAACGGATAACACTGTTGCAAGTACCCGCGTCAGCAGGGGTCTTATGGTGCACGTCCAGTACCACTCCACGGTGGTCCACGTGGCTTAAGTGGCCTCCTGGGTGTCCGGAGGCTGGGAGGCTTTGGAATCGGCGACATGCAAAACCGCATTGGTGGCACCGCGCACGAATATTCGCCTTAATTTAGTTCCGTGGCGGTTGGTTGAAACTTTGTAGCAATTATTTTGTGCTGCAGAAGATGAGCCGGTGTAACGGAGGTCTTCATGGAGATCCTATGTCATATTGTTTAAGTGCCACTGCTACACCATCTCACACTTAACCACCTCAGAGGCCACACATGGAACACGGATGTGTTAAATTCCATTTTAATAGAATCAGCTTCTATGTCGAACCGAAAAAGAATTTTTTTAAGTTAGACACAAAAAAGGTCCCACAACAAACGATTCGAATTTCTTTTTCAATCCTAAACAACGCATGGCAACAGCAGCCCCCGTGTCTACTCATTGGATGAACCTATTAGCTAGCCCTTGAAACAACTTAGCTCTTTTCTTGAAACTTCCCTATTTGTTAATCTCTATGATGTTTTATTAATTTCGGAGACACATTGTCCAACGACAAGATCGTATTCTTTCGTTAATAAATTATATTAAAGATGCGTTTTCAGTGGCTTAGCAAGGCGCTGTTTTCTACTGCCAAAGATTACACCACAATCTCATTGGTTGCTAGGTTTAACAACACAAGCAAAACAAACTCTGGCAGCACAACGTATTTCATTTTACACATGGGCTTGTGTCAACGTGTTATCGCTCTGCTCAGTCTCACTTTGTGCTCAGCTTTTGCTAGTAAGTTTTTCTTAGTCGATACAAAATGAATCATACATCATTCACTTATGAACGCCCAATGTATCATCTAGACGCATTCATATGAATACAAACAATATTCAAGGGAAATTGCGTGGTTTTTTTATGCAGTCCAATAAACTTACTCATCGGCGTTTAGTGCAATGAATATGTTTAATAATAATTTTCGCATTGCGGTGTGAGTTTGAAAGCAACAAATCAACGAATTCACATCAATGAATCAACAGTTTTATGTATTGGATAAAGCATTTGCAAAGCCTTTCTGCTAGCGTTAATTTATATCCATCGCGTTGAGGAACTCTCCATTTTTTTTACTTATAACACGCCTGCATTCCGTATACAATATCATCTTTACAGATTTCACGCTGTCCAGCAGTTATACAAGTATCGTTATCACTTGGGAGCCGACAATCAATGCTGATTGGTATTTCGATCAAATAATCTTATCAGCTGCCTCACTTCGTCAAAAGCGAACCTTCAAGAATCCGCAACGTGTAACGAAGATCGCTTCCTTAATACCGTCAACGGAATTTAACGTTAGCGTTATCCGTCTAGAAGTCCGAAATGAAGTTGAAAGGGTGGTCTTTGAAAAAACTCGCACTATTCGGACGCTGGATTTGCGTAGGTTCTCTTATGTTGATATAATTGGTTTAGCGATCGCTGAAATGACCCCTTGCGTAGTAGGCGATAGTGTATGTCCAATAGCGTGCTTGCTCGAGAATGTGCCGTATACGGAATCTACTGTCATATTATTTAACATTTAGGAACGTTGCGATTTTTTACATTATTGTCCTGATACAGAATGCAGATGTGGCTGTCTTGCAAAATGAAATAAGCGTAAATTGAATGCAGAGTAAATAGAAAATTAATCCAGACTGATTTATTATTAGTTTTAGTCCGATCAATTATTCTCGCTGAACGATTACCAGAGATAATGAAGTTTTCATTGATTATATAAAAGAAAAGTAATTTTTCTCTCTACAAAACACCGCTAGATTAAACAAAACTTTAATATTTAAATACACAAGACTTGTATAATGTTCGACTCATATTATATGCATATAGCGGATGTGGGATTGCGATATGAAGTCTGTTCAGAGAGTCTGAGGTTGCTGTGGAATATGCCAATATCGGTTCCCCCGGACGAAGTGCACAACATCTTCGTCGTCGTATCTTTGCGCTACCAAGGACATTTTGACCGTATCGTGGCAATCATGGCCAATCGTAAGGTGATATTTGGCATTCATGCAAATACGGAATATGACATGGACGTATACTTGGCCAATGATTTCCATGGTGACCAATGGATAATTGAAGAGCTACCGATAATTGGAGAGTATCACATCGGTCCCGAATCATTTGGTATGTTCGGACTGTTTCATCATCGCAATTATTGTTTAAATTTCAAACACTTCTTTCAGTTTCCGAATGCCTGGAGGACATATTCATGGCCACCACAATAACCTCCATCAATTTGGAATGGATTCCAAGCATCTACGTGAGTAAGGTGATAATCATTGAGGACACCAAAATTCCCAATTTCCGTTTTGTGGGAAACCACCCTTCCAGGCTGATAAGAGTGTCCGACTTGCATCCAGACTCATATTTCAATGTCACACTCATTGGGCATAGACTGGACAACAGCGGCCTGAACAATACATTTGAATATTCCAAGAAAATGAGGACAAAATCATTAAGTGTGTTTCTTAATAAAAACTCAGTTTCATTTTGATTTCGTTTCCTATGTTATTCCTGGGTTGCCATTTCAGACCCGCTTCAATTCCACTTCGTGGGTCTTCCAAATGGAATCAAAGTAAGCTGGAATCTGCGAACGAATAGTTTGAAAGCAGACGTAAAATATCTGGACGCATATTTCATTGTTTCGCGACATGATAAATTGCATATCTACTGCGAGCCACTGCTATCTGGGCACGCAATCCTCGACCAATTGCAACCCAACAGCACCTACACCGTGGAAATACGCTACGGACCATCCATTAATATTTCCAGCGGGAAGCCAATTCCCATGCACGGGGCGTTCTCAAGTTGTACAAGTAAGCAGTATTTATCAATGGGAAAGACGTCAACTAGAAGTAACATTGGTTATAAGATCCCATGAAGGCCTGCTGTCTCCTTCGTGCTCATAGGCCTAAACGTGATTCGTCCTGTTTTAGAGGAGGCGTTTGAAATAAACATTACAACCAGTCTTACTTCCATAACCGTTCAATGGAAACCAAATACTTTCATCGGGAAATTGACAATGCTCGTGGATACGGACAAAACTACGCGCAGGACAGAGATAGATGAATCTGCTGTATTAAAACACATTGGTGCCTTCCCGATAGACACAGAGGTCGACATCACTATACGAGGAATAAGACGGGTTGTGGGAAAAGAAAAAGAAGCACAATTCCATCATTTCGAGACTATTCGGACAAAAGCACTGGGTAAGAAACTTATATGTGTTAATATTTTTAATCTAATTTGCTTGATAGCAGAAACAACAATTGTCTGTGATATGTTGCGTATTTGATTCCACACCAAAAGATTTTTTGATAATTCCTTTCTTCAACCCACCATGAAATTTTACAAAGAAAAAGTCTTCAGCTACCACATCGCGCCTGTTAATAACAGAAGGCTGTTCAAGTACACTCTCTAGAACTCCTCCCGCGTCTTTTCTCTCTTGATTTGAAATATTTGTTTCCGGTTTTTTCAGACATCTCGCGACTGAAACTGCGGTTCACCCGTTTTCCCAAGGGCGTCATATTTAACTGGAATTCTGCCATCCATATTCTACGGGACGATTTCGGCTCCATTTGCGTTATTTTCAAAGTTTGGTGGTCCGATTTAACGAGGTTCTACTTTGCGCCATTGGAGAATGGGTTTGCTGAAGTGAAGGAACTCCAATCGAATAAGACCTACAATTTTGATGTTAGGTTGGGGCCCGACCTATATGCGAACGACAAACTTTGGTCAAAACTTAACATGCATGCTGAATACATTCTAAGAAACGATACAGTTGGTAAATTTAATTTATACACAATATCAAATGCATTGGTGTTATAACAAATGTTCCGGTTGATTAAAAAACTAATGATTATTCGGCGAAACGTAACGTATCAGATGAAGCATGATTTGTGTATTTCGTTTTCCATTTCAGAACCAGAGGCGCATATTTCAGTAATTTCTAGTTTGACATCCATCACTATTGATTGGCCTCAAGACATGTTTTCTGGCATGCTGTTTTTTGATATTGAACATGGCATTTCTGTGCGCCGTAAACAGACGCATTCCAGCGAGGGTGTCGCAACTATCTTTTGCCTGCAACCCAATTCGATGTTCAAAATAACCATCCGAGGTAAACGTGTTGTTAAGGCCAATGTGATTACTAACGTTTTGTATTACAGAACTTTATATACAAAAAACATTGGTAAATCATTGCGTTTATTGTGGTGTAAAATTTAAGCATGCCGACTACAGTCACCCTTGTTTGTTTTTAGATTTGACGAAGATGGGGCTTTGGGCCTTAGGATTTTCGGATCGAGTTATATTTCGCTGGATTCCGCCGGTCAATGTTCCCTTCAACGACATCAGTTGTTTGTTCGTTGGTCTGAGGGTGGCGAACGGTAATGGAGTCCATTTTTACACGGAACTTTTATCTGCCGGCCAACTGCAATTGAGCAAACTAGATTCGAACAGGATGTACATCGTTGAATTTCGCATAAGTCTCGAGCCATATGCCAACGATGATGATTGGTCAAGCATAACCCCGTATGCCGCTACCGTGTTCAGCACAGCTGAAGAAGGTAAATCGCCGAAGGATTCGGAATTATTTATTAACTACCGTCAACAGACGGCCTGTGCATAATTCGATTCTTATTTATCGTTTTTTTTATTTAGACCAACCCCGGTCACTTGAAATTTGGATGTTTGATGAATGAAAACGATTTCGAACACGCTAAGTAAACACTTTCGCTGAGGGTCCCTCTGTATCACAAATTATTTAGACACAGACAATTAACATATATCATCACGATGTAATTTTTGTAATTGCGACACTTCTTTTGATAAGTGATATTTGGAAAACATTGTATGCCCGACACTTTGACGATATACAGCGATGATTTATCTGTTTGGTTTATCATCACCGACGCCACCAATTCTGATTCGGCTAAAACAAAATCAAGTTATATTACTTTATGGAATAACTATTCTAAGAATGTACGATTAATAGAACTGAAGAATATCGACAAGCCGGTTTTCCTAAGGTCGTACAAAGCTAGCAATTTTCACAGCAGTGCCGATAAAGACTAGATTTCCTCATCGGCTGTTATATGCTTGCTCAGGTTGACGTAAAGTCTCTTTCCTCCATTGAGCGAAAAGGTGATCCCATGATAGCGTGTATTAGCTACGTTTTACAAAGCATTACTTAATTACACATTGTCAATTTTATTTTAAAATGTCCCAAAATGGGGTAGATTTGAAACAGTATTGGCATTTATCTGGGAGATCTGCGAACAGTAATTTCGTCTTAGGCTACAATTATGGTCTGTGTTTGCGCGAAATTAGAGAAATAATTCCGAAACTACGAAGACGGCACAAATGAATATCGATAAGGAATTAAGTTAAAGCCTGACGTTTTCCCGAGGCCATTCGAATCATAAAACACGAAATAACTTTGAATTGTATGGAAACGAATAAGACAAACTATAAATTAAATTCTTGAGGACAGGAGAAAAGACGTATGCCATTCCAAGATTGAGCTAGACCTGCCGTGGAGATATTCGATGATGGTCGACAAGCAAGTGTAAAGCCATATTCTTCGGTAGAGCTGCGGTTTTTCTGCTGTTCTATTGGGAAGTCAATATTTGACAAAGTTGATAGGGCGGAGCGAATCTTTTCCTGGGACTGCCGTTGGCCAAATAAGATTTCTGAATTGGACGAAGGAGCATCCACACGTCTGCTGTGTTAGAAGATGTCTTCTCGATTCCTAAAACCTCGCACCAGCTGTCTAGCCTCGCTGAGCCTAAGCGTTACTCGAAAATGCACACTGTGTTTTTGTTTATTACGTTTTAACAATATGTGACCGAGACACTGTTGGCTGAAGATATTCAATGACGGATATTCAACTTGTATTCTAGGCATATGTCTGCATTACAGTGTCATGAATTTACTGTATTTGCAATTTGATGCACTGTAAAACCACTGCATGCCGGAGGCTTATGCCACAGGTTTACCTAACCAGAACAGTGCAGTTGTTCATTCGTGTGGAACGACCGTCGCTTAGTAACATGCAGGGCGTGTTTTGAATCGATAATCGATGTGTATGTACACTCTAGAATGTGTTATGCATTCACATATCACTTAGTGGTTTCTTCATTTATTCTACATTTAAAGAAATATTAAGAGGTTAACTAACAATGTTCCTAAAATAACATGTCTTATTTGAGCTGTGCATGCCCTGAAAGCATACATTAAATTTTAAATAACCCTTTGACTACAGATAATAACAACGCCAAGATGACGGAAGCGACGCTCGTTGCCTCTAATAGTTTTGATGCAGCTTTGTTGCTTGTGGTGCTGGGCTATTCTTTGTTGCAACATCGACGTCCACGTTATCGCTAGAACATCGAAGAGGTAGATGCTACATTTATTTTATGTTGTGATTGTTGCCTCAATTAAGTAGTAAACTCGCACCCTGAAGTCCATGATACGAGAAACTCTATGTGATAGGACCAAAGCTTGAAAGAACATTAAGCATACGCGATTTCAGAATATTCACGTAAAAACACTTTACCCTACTGCCAGATATCTGGGAAACAGCAAGAATACTGCTAGGTCAACAATTGGCGTCAATGTGTTATTTATTCTTCTGTTCTGCAATATCTCTTTAACACACATTCTGAGTAAATTTGTAAATCTCACACTGTCAAGCAGTTATACAAATATTGACATCATATGGGAAACCAGAATTAGCGATGATTGGAATTTCGTTCGAATACTCGTCTTCGCTACCCCACTTCGGCAAAAGCTTACCATCGCATATCCCCTACGCATTAAGAAGATAAATACTGTCAACCAACTGATAACAGTAATGTAGTCGTAATCGCTTTCTGCCAACCACACCATACGATGTTCACAGTTACTATGCGAGGAAACGTGTTCTAAAGGGAAAAGGCTGGCACAGGCGTTTTGTACTACAGGAATCAAAGGACGCAAATGGCGGTTATTGGCTTTAGGTGTTTGCTGTCAATTTATTTATTGGCTTCCCTTCCAACGTTCCCTTCAGTTGCCTGTTAAAACGGTTTAAACAGCTCTCTGCTATCTTCTTAGCCAGTCTAAAAGAATTTTTTTTACTGAAAACGAGACGACTGGTTTTTTTTCAATCCTTAACTACACAAATAATACCCCAAAGCGGCAAACCCGAATTCTTGTTTTTATTAATTTCCGATAGACATTGCCCACTTACAGAATTGAATTCTCTCTCTACCCAGTGATGTAATCAATTGAATTCAAATTTCTCCTACAGTTGGATAAACTGGCTCTGTGGTGTTTTGCTAGAAAGCTTCTCGGAAATATTTTAACATGTGGCTTTACCGTCAAAGCCATCCGAAGATATGTATTTTAGTTTGACCCGGCCTTTCGATATTCTTCCGTTCTACTGATCCTGAACCAAAGTGTTCATTATGCGTGTCCGACGTCCTTGTTATTTATCAACCACCCGAATTTTAATAGACTGTGGTTGTTCTAAATTAAAAACAAAATGATCAGGAAGATTCCATTCCGACGTTCAGTCACAATTGCTTAGAAGTTCAAACCGAAGTACGGTTAAAGTAATCCATGCTTAATTGCAAAACATATAGTGATTATACCTTCTTGAGTTGTGCTGGAACCCGTGGTTGCATACATCGTAAGACCTGACCAATTATCTTATTTAGCAAATAAATCGTGACCGATGCGGAATTCAACGTTTTACATATCGTTGGGATCTAGTTGTCTCAGCTGCAGTTGGTCCATAGTAAAAAAACGTCGCATAGAAATTATCTCAATTCATGCTAAAAATATTTTTCAAGAAACTGATGTCGTTGAGTTGAACGTTGGCCGTCGATTACGGGTGTACCGCAGTTTCAGTCGCGAGGTGTCTGACAAATATTTCAAATCCGTGTTGAAATAGTTAGGGCCTCGAAGTTGACAACATTTTGCGCTGGTAAATGTTTACCTGTTTGGTGTTCTATTTGCTTTTGTATCCCATATTTCACATAGCCCCACAACTCGGAAGACAGAGAAGAGAGAAAAGACGCCGGAAGAGTTCTAGAGAGCTGACTTGAACAGCCTTATGTTATTAATAGCAGTCGGGCGTTTTTGATACGTAATCAACAATAATAAGTCTTCTTTTAAACAATTCGTCTGCAAGTGCAAGTTTACGTTAAATCAGTGTTGAAATTCTTCAAAGAGTCTGCCTATTGAGAGGCACACCTAATAGTTTTGTTTCTTTGAATATTCGAATGCATTTTTCATATTTTATCAATGTTAAGTGGATCGTGATATCCGCTAGTGCAGGCTGCCGGTCGCGACTTCGGGGATGCCAGATGAGGAGATATGTCTCTCCAGTCAGACCAGCGATTTGCGAAAGCCAACAGCAGTAGCAGCGACGGAGAAGAAGTCGTAATAAGTTTTTTAGGACTGTCTTCAGACTGTTTCCACAAACGGCTCCATAAAATGGAGACCCTGAAAGCCTTGGCCTCTGGAGCAAAGACTCAGTTGCTCCTGGCATCGAGGGAGACTCGGCGCTCATTGTCTCCTCGTCGCAGCCACCGCAATCAAGATGCCTCGCGGAGCCCCCGATATCCGCGAGTGGAGGATGTCGGTCGCGACTTCAGGCATCCCAGATGAGGAGATATGTCTCTCCAGTCAGTCCCACGATTGCAGCAGAAGCAGCAACGTAATGCGAGATTGGACGGATAGCAGTGCGATAAATGCGAACCTTTGTTAACAGGTCTATCTCAATGCAGTCTTACAGGATTCTCCTAGGCTAGTGGAACGCCTTCCTAACGCTTTCGTGGGGTATTTGTTATTCAACCTTCGCTTTAATACTAATGAAGAGACGTAGACACCACCAATTCTAACAAGTCGGCCATCCGACTTTCTCATCTTTAGGCTGCTATGGGTTGCTGTTGGCTGGTTTGTGTGTACCCATGGAGTTTTCGAATATTGACAATCATACGACTTAACACGTTTCTTTTCAGTAACTCGACGAGTCGCATGAAGACACCGACCGTGACTCCGTCATCGCGGGGTCGCAGAAAAACCACCCGATCCGCCTCTTCTGTGTGATTCCCCTAAACACAAACACACCGGATGCTTCCATGGTCACCTCGACCTCCGCCTCCCCCCGAAACGCCACGACAAGCTTTCTCTTAATCCACCACAGACGCCAAGTCAGCAGCAATAGCAGCCACCACCGCCACCACTCCCGCGGTTTCCCGCCCACCCAACCTCCTTCACGAGCAGATAGACTGTCACAGAGGCGCCCCCGCCAACAAGACCTCCAAAGGCAAAAACAACGACGGCGATGAACGTAGAGGCAGCGGCGTCTTCCTCGTGTCCTCACGACCGTGTCGCTCGTCGGTGAATGTCGAGGCGGCGCAAGGGCATCTCTGGAACCGGCGAAAACGCTTTCTCGTGAGTGGCTCTTCCTCCTCCTCCTCCTCCTCCTCCTCCCCCTCTTCCTACCTCTCCTCCTCGCATGTCTGTTCATGTTCGTGTTAAGCTTGGTTGAATTTATACTTTCAGAATCCGTTATAGATTTATATTTTAATGTAGAACGTTGCGAAAGTTTCGCAAGGGCTTTACGAAATGCGCGGTTGAAATGTCCGTTTTTACTGAATCTGTTTTATAAGGGGACAAATATTTAAAACAAATAATGTGGGTGGTGAAAGAGACGGACTGTTGATTCCTTCCGCTCTGCTCACTTGTCAAAGATCTTGAGAAAATGATTTTTTTCAGGACATTCATCGCTTGCGGAAATAAACCGAAAAATTACCAGAAAGGCTATTTTAAGACAGAAATTATTTGTTTGAAAACGCGGCATTATCTGGGCAATCATCCTCTAACTAATCCGATTCGTCGGTCTTTCAGAGAAACGAAGAAAAATTGGAACCCGTCTAATTTATTGAAAAAAATCAAATCAGACGAGCAAAGACGGTGACGAAGTTGGTTTAGGCTGCGACCACGAGGTAAAAGCCGAAACAGCGAAAGAGGTCAGCACGCGCTTCGTTGATTGGGTGCAATTCCACGTGGACGACCTGTAAAACACGAATTCGTTTGCGAAGATTTAACCCTAAAGGCCACACTTCACACCAGGCGGTAAGAAGAGCATCGTCGTCGTCTTGTAAAGTTTATTATAAACGTCAACGTGGCGGCAAAGTGTACAACAACACCTATTAAAGTTAACCAGAACTCAGAACTCACCAGCGAAGCGCAGGTCTTAAGTCCCGCCAGTAGACAGACAAAGAGACCTCTAGCCACCTCGTCCAACACCAGCTCAGGGGGATCGTTCCCAAGACCAAGGTGATGATTCATCGGGCCTAAGGGGGCCATGGAAGATTCCGAAGTTTACGCAGCCGAGTTGAAGCAGCGATCGTCCATTTCCACTAGGATGGTCGCAGGATGCGCCATCAGCGCCGAGTGGACGGCCTCCACATTACTTCAATTGAAGCTGGCTATTGAGGAGGGGGGGAGAGTGTGGGGACAAGAGTGTTTAGCAATATCGCAAGTGGATCGAAGAGCTCCTGGCCTTCTTACTGGATGGCGCCTTACTGTGCCAAATAAACAAATATTGGTGCACCGCTATTTGCTGAACACCCAAACTAGTGTTTATTTGTTCATGCCGCCTTCCCGACATACCTTTTCCTCCCCCTCCTCCTTCTCCTCCTCCTCCTCCTTCTCCTCATTCTCCTCCTCCTCCTTCTTCTCGTCTTCCATGATTTGATCGCCACAATCTTTACCAGAGAATTATACGAAACGAAAATAGTCTAAATCTGGTGGCGAGGGACCCGGGTTCGACTCCCGGATAAGGAAACCACCACAACAGGTGGCACTGGTGACGCCGCCACCTGTAAACATATTCTTGAGAAACTCCCGGACAAACCAACTTTAAGCAGTGGATCGACTAGTCTACATTAAATTGTAGATAAACATAAAAATCGTAAGACTGCAGCCAATACAAAAATGCCTAGCCGAACAACGATTAGTCAACAAAATGCAGTTTCAACCAATCAGCTTATTGTATTATCGATATTGTTGACAATTTCACTTAAATGACCGCGACGTATCCGAAAACACAGCTCATAATCGGCTTTTTATCCATCAGGGATAGTTGGTGACCTACCCTGATGAATTCATCGACAGTTAGGCTGACGGAACCTCCACCGAGAGAGGCTTTCGGTTACATGATGGCGGGTTCACCCTCTCCTGCTTCTTGCCTGGGGCACTTCTTCCTCAGCTGATCGATACAGATCTCTTCCCGGGTTCGAGTCAAGGACCCGATCTTGGGCGCTGCCAGTGCGAAGCCCACGATGTCCCAAGGTTCATCTGGACCTGCCAATACGACCCTTTTCGAGAAGGATGTTGGCCGCAGTTGACAGTCGCCGTTACTGTCGGTCATTTAACGCGAGTGAATCGCCCATACTTCTCACATAGAGCGTCGCTGGGCAGGTCCATTCGGGCGATCAGAAGCCGTCTCTGCAGAGCATACACTTTGACCTTATCTTCGGGCCTGTAGGGTAGCAGGAAGTAAGGTCGGCGTGGCTGGAAGCCGAGTTTTTTCAGGGCCAATGGCAGGGCTTCGGCAGCCGAAGGTTCGGCGGTCGGATGTTCGGCGGAGGGCCCGGCCGGCAAGGTCGTCAGGGTGGGTCCGACACGACTCGGTGCCGGAAAGAGGTCCTGGGCTAACTCTAGTTGCAGAATCCGCTAGAAAAAAATTGAGAATGAGTAGAAATGGGAGCAAACGATTGGCCTGATTCGTTGACATTAGACGCAAGCACAAACTTACATGTGGAAGTCATTGATTGCGTGTTATTAGTCTCTGGGTAGGCTTTAAACACCATCTCATGCTGCCCGTACCCTCTCGCAGCAGTGTATTTCTCAAACCAAAAGTAGGTCATAGAAGTTGAAAATCGCGCCTATTTATCCCCATAATGCTCTCTTCATTATATTCAAATATTAAATATCCAATCTGGGCTCAAAGACAAGCGGATCTAACAAAATAGGAGGATTTGCCGACTTGCTAAGAATGTTTGAACTAGATAATTCTACTAAAATATGCGCCAGCTTAATGGCCCCACTGTGTTGCGACAGCGCAGCGGTAACTTTGACCGCCTCTAAAGTTGCACAGCTTACGCTGCAACCTGTAAACCATTTAAAGACGCTTCGTGGAAATGTTGTAGAAGGCGTCATTTCATCCTCTAGGGGTTTAAAAAGACGGACAAACCTGAATTTCGGTGATAATACCGCCTCTGAACATCCAGGGCTCATGGTCGGCCGACATTGTCATTTCACGGTAGTCAGGTGAAATCATTGACGAAAGAGAAGAAATTAGACAACCTCCCAAAGCACATTAAGGCATTTTTGAAGGAAATGTAGGATTCGCGAGTAAGCGAAAATATTTCAACCGCTTAGATAAGGGCAGGAATCGCAGACCGACTTTCATGACCGACTTTTAAGCCAATAGGCAAATTTAAATCACAGTGAATGTGGAATGCAAATGGATAAATAGAATAAAGAGTTCGCTTTATATAAAAAGCATGGTCTCGTTCTATCCACTAAAAAACCTTTCCTCCTTACATGTGAGGAGTCGTTTCAGGTGAGACTGGCTTCGATGAGCCATGACCCCGCTTTCTAAAACGGAAGAAAAATCATCGAGCAATGGGTTTTGTGACGTTGAATGGTGGCTGTATAAGCTGACTTCGAAATTATTTCTCACAACCGGCATAAGCACGCTACATTCAGAATCACAGCTTCTTTCTCCTCGCTAAATGGTAGACTTTTTCTGTTTTCCCCGATGACCTCTGACCGTCTGTCGTCAGATCCACAATACGAATGCAGATCCTAGCAACCGAACCAGTAGACAAGCGCGGACGTGGTCGAGTTGTCTTTTGAGAACTGCCTCGAACTGCTTAACGCATGGAAATGGTTTTGAGAGCAGATGTTGATACACCATCGACTGTTTACCTCTGTAATTTAGCTCCAAGCTCAAAATCCAAATTTTCAGACGGTAGATTCGACACGTAGTTGTAATTATGAGATACGACTTGGTCATCTTGGTTGAAAATCCACTCATCGAAAACAAAAGTCTTCTCGACGACCTCCGAACACGAACCCCGGTCGGTTGTCTACCTCAAAGAGTATTTTCCCGTCTTAAAACATCTGGATTCTATTCTGCCGAACGGCAAATAGAAGGATTGAGTACAACTACGCGTCCACAGCACCATAAAGGCATTCCAGAAACACATGCACACAATCATGTGGAGCAACACAGAAATTAGGCTGCGGACAAAGGAAGAAGTCGATCACCAATCGAATGACGAAATAAGACGACGCTATTCAAGCATAGGGAAGCTGTCAACACATCTACAACGCCGTCGGCTGCTGTGGTTCGGCAACGTTTTCCGCCGACCAACGATGCACCTTTCAAATCAGTTTCTGGCCGCCACACTGCCAGGTACAGCAGACGCCTAAAAACGTGGGAAGGTACGCTTTAAGTGAACATGGCACGCCTTTGATTGCTGATCATCTATCTACAGAAATCGCAGCTGGAGACAGAACTTGACAACTCGTCTGATTCGACCAGGCCGCCTCTCGTAGGCGCTCATGAACGGCCACGGTTGCGACATTAATGAATCCGGTCCATCGTCTCACAGAAGAAAGCCGTAATAAAGAAGAAGGCATTTGTAAAAAGCATGGTTTGGTGTCCGGATTGCATCGTATACTTAGAGAGAACATGCGTTTCCGTTTCCACAAAAAAGATCAATTCATAACACACACAGACGTCGTGACCTGTGTCTTATCGCCGAGACTCTTCACGTCACGCGAGATTGTCTATAAAGAAAAAAACGACGGAACAGAGACATACCGAGCCATCGAAGGTAGTCTAGCGCCTTGGCAAGGAAGAAGTTGATGTCGGTTAGATAGGGTGCGTGGTCGAAGACGACGCCGGCATGCGGAAGATGTTGGACCTTTGCTCTCAACTGACAAACATCTGCAACGATTTTAAAGAACTCCGCGAATCGCTAACACCAAGAGGTGGCCTTGCAAATGAAACAATAATTTAATTAAGCCTACTCACTATATATCAGTAAAGTAACAATTCGTGGTCCGTCATCAGTCTCTGTGTGCGTGATCTTT
Source organism: Proteocephalus fallax (assembly GCA_028672205.1). Lineage (NCBI taxonomy): Eukaryota > Metazoa > Platyhelminthes > Cestoda > Proteocephalidea > Proteocephalidae > Proteocephalus > Proteocephalus fallax. Next base: position 88,588 of record JAPUBX010001774.1, on the reverse strand, counting down.
ATCGCTTAAGCATCGAACGTTCCTTGAAATTCGGATTGCTTGCTAATTAATTGTTGATTCGAGAACAATCTTCCGATATGATGGGGAAGCATAAAACAATTTATTACTCTGATTGTAATCCAAAACATCTTCTGGTTACAGTGTTCTTGATAGCTTTGTCTACTGTCTGTCCTTCGAGACATACGCGGTCTGCATTAGAGGTAAAACGATCAAAAAGACGATCAAATAAATGATTACAATAAAGTTTCGTTCAAATATTAAACTGGATTCACGATAACTATGATTGTTTCGAGATCATGCACTTACTCATACATAATTATAATAAAAATAACGCTTTGCTCTCATAATTGAGCAAGAATATAATTTGGGAACGATGCGTAGACCTTTTGGAAATTGAGTGCTGAAATCCGCTTCAGTTTGGATCTGATCTGTGCTAAATCAAATAGTAATCGCGAACGCTGTGAAGATTTCAATTACACACAATGTTGCAGAGCATGACCTGTCAATGTGTTGCCCCAGAATCCAGTGGTAGTGCCAAATCTGGTGCCTCGATTTTTAGTAGATGGAATATTGACGCATAAAGTGGCTGTTAAACTTTATTGTTTAGATAAAATTTAAAAAAAAACAACTGATAATATTATCAACATCGTTCTATTACTACCGAAATGTTAAGTAATTCTATAATGCTCAACAAGTCCGAGACGTTACGAGCAAAATGTATTATCTATTAATAATGAAAAGTTGCAGGTTTTTTTAAATTTGAATTAAAAAACGCCACAGCGGTGCAGAGAAAATAATCAATGAAAGTAATTCTTTAATTGGAAAAGTTTTTTTTTGAAAATATGTTTAAAGTTTAATGTTTAGTTAAAAAGCGCTTGCGTTAAATGGGGAATTTGTTGTAGCAGACGGCCACAAGTCTCTCTGTTAATCTTGACGTGAATTTCAAGCATTGCATCAGTTAATCATCACCATGCTGGGAGTATCCATGAAACATTCTAAGCTTTTTCTTATTAACTATTTTCACTCTCTGCTAACAACTGCTCTGTTTAAACCTGTCGGCGTGGTCTGTCTACAAGAAACCTTTCTTCGGGACATCAATCTGGATCACATATTTATGCCAGAGAATTTCGAATGCTTTCGTCAAGACAAAGTGGTCGGCGTTAAATCCAAGGGTGGTGGTGTCGCGAGTTGCATCAATCTCAGCTGGTCAAAATCGAACAAAAAGCTATGCAGCTAGTGCTATTGAATGTGTTGGGGTTATGTGCCATCCAAGGTCTCTTCAAAACTGCAAGTCTGTGACAGTCTTTAACTTGTATATCCCCCCATCTTCTACCAGAACAGATATATCTAAGTTCTACGATTCTATAACACCTTTTATTTCTTCAATTATGGATGATTCTTTCATTTTACTGTGTGGTGATTTCAATTCCGCGGTACCTCTGGTAAGATCTCTTAATCCCAGCGCTTTCCTGCCCGCTCACGAATCCTCTATCTCCAAAATCTTGGCTGGCTTCAAGAACTCCACCGCGGCTGGTCCCGACAGGGTCGCCCCGCGATTCTTAAAATCTGTCACCGCGAGATTTCTCCAATTGTGACCCAGCTTGTGAATCATTCGTTAGGGGAATTTTCCTTTCCTTTGGAATGGAGAGACGTCGCTATAACACCGATTCCGAAACCGACCAATGGTTCCGCCGGACCTGTGAAGTACAGACCTATCGCAAACTCATCCGTGTGGTTAAAAGTGATTGAGAAGCACCTCCTCTCTAAATTAGATGACACGCTAAAAGCTGCAGATGACCCTCTTCAGTTTGCTTATAAATCAAATCGAAGCACTCTGGACGCCGTGGCTACGTTATCGCACACACTCCACTCTTCACTTGATGCCGGAGCGAAAGCCGTCAAAGGGGTGTTCTTGGACTTCTCCTCTGCTTTCAACACTATCTCACGCTCCCGCATCCTTTCTCAACTAGGTGAAGATGGCGTCGAAGGATGGTTGATTAATTGGCTTCAAAACTATTTTTCTAATCGACGTCAACACGTCAGAGTCGGAAATGAAGCCTCCACCTCCTTGCCAAATAACTGCGGTGTACTACAAGGTGCAGTGCTATCTCCTTTCCTCTTCAACTATTACACGTCCAGCCTTCGGTCCCCTAACGACGTGACACTAATAAAATACGCGGATGACCTGACTTTATGCCATCCATGCAAGACGCAAGGCGATTCTCAACAGCTCGGGCAGGCAGTCACTGAGGTACTTGAGTGGTCTTCCAAGAATGATCTTTTGCTGAATGCATCAAAATGCATCCATATCACATTTTCCCTGACAGCCGCTGCCGACACCCCCGAAATTTCTTCACTACATAACTTCGCTTCGAGCCCAAAATCGAAGTATCTCGGGGTGATTTTTAACAGTCGGTTATCGTGGAGTGATCATGTCGATGTTGTCTTTGGTAAAAGCCGCCGTCTTTGCTTCCTTGTTCGCCGATTCAGGAGACTTGGTTTGAGCTCGAGCCATATAAAAACCTTCGTCCATGCCTGTATAATTCCCCTGATTGTATATTGTTCCCCAGTAATTTTCCCCGGCCTTAAATGCTCTGACTTTGTAACCCTTCATCGACTTTTTAAAATAATCTCGTTTTCTAGCGGTCTGCCTATTCTCTCTATCAAAGAAATCATCGTTGAACGCCACTTCAATAACTGCTCATTAATCGCTGCCCGAATTTTAAATAACCCCTCCCATCCCCTCTATTCCAGTTTATCGGAATGTAAATCTCTTCGACCAATGCGCCGTCCATACCGTTCAATTCCAACAAGAACGGCGGAATATCGCAATTCGGTCATTCCCTATTTGTCCCGATTTTTAGTCTCACCAGACCAGGTTAAACAGGAACTACAAGACAATTTTCGCATCTTATATTTGTTATCCTGCCTTTTTTTAATGCTGAAAGTTTTGGTCCTCGTTACCTCAATAAAGCCACTACAATTATTATCATTATTTTAAAAAGATGTAACCTTCTTTTCGTAGATAATATGCCACGTATTCTAAACAATCTAGTTTTTGCACAGAGAATAAAAGAATCGGCTATGAACGCCTTCATAAAAAGGATTATAACCGTATTTTGAAATTAGCTTACTTTTGTATCCAGCTCGCTGTCGAGCATACTAGTTTGAAGTAGTTGAACAGGAAATCGCGAATAAAATTCATTTTGTCTTCGATATCTATACATATTTTATAAAAGAACTGGAGCACGCATGAAATGATCTGGTTTGAATTTAGAAAGAAGTCAGATGTTCATAACTCCAATTATTCATTTTTGTATATGAACGGCTCTACAGAAATGAGATGCAAAATCAGAAAAGTAGAGATCGATGTGCTCGAAGAGAAAATAGAATATCCGGGAACATTCGAGGAAGCAGCAAATACTTTGCAAAGCGTTATAAAGTATATTGTGAATCATATTATGTTTTAGAAACAAAAGCAACTAGTTTTATTACATAATCACTTTTACAATGTTACTTTTAATTATTCTTCGATATTTCGAAAAATGTCATAAATTTACCAAAAAATTCTGCTATGACTAATTGATGATTTTTCTAGCGCGTAATAGAGTACCATAATTGACTCATGGCATGATTAATACGAGATTATTAAAGAACGCTTGCACATTACAAAAGCATTTAATAAAAGCCGATTTATAGATTGCTTCAGACGAGTGCTGATTGTTATATAAAAACATTTCTTTGAGTCATAAAGTCACTGACAATGACGAAGTGGCTCGTTCGAAGGTTCGTGCTAAGTCTACTGCAAAACTTAAAGCTTGGTAACATTTTTTGTTGTACCAAACATAACAGGTTATACAAGCCCAGTTATTGTCTCAGACATGATTCGTATTTTTACAGGAATCACTGTCACACAGTAGGGTTGGATTCTGTGTATGTATTTAGACATAGCAATTACTGTACATTGAAATACAACTTCAAAAGATTAAAACTACTCCGTTACGAATGAAACAAATTGTCAACATTAAAGAAAATGTGTATCTATAAATAGTTTTTGCCCGAAATAAATATCTGCTTCAAGGAGAATAATAGAGATCGTAAATACCAGAAAGCGTAATAACTCGAATGACGTTTTCTTCAAAAAGCATCGAGATTCATGTTGTATCATCCAAAAAAGAACCAATCTGTACTTAAAGCTACTGAATTTTTATATGTCACCTTTATTGGTTGTGCTGTTTTAGGGTTTCTAAATCTAAACCATTCGGACAGCTGAAAAACACAATTCCGGTGTTGGATAGAACATCGTTTTTATATCCCGTATTTTACGTAGCTCCACCAACCGGAATACATTGAAGCGAGATTAAGAAGACGCCGGAAGAGTTGTACAGTTTTGTTCTTAACAGCCTCCCCTGAACAGCCTTGTTTATTAACAGGCGTGATGTGGTATTGTTGCGGGGTTTTGGCGATGAGGGCGTATGGAATGAGTCAATCAATCGATTATATTGTGAGACGACACCAATTAAACAGAAGTGGTGTCACAAGCGATGTGATTATCTTTAAACGGAGTTTTTGTTCACATGCTGCATGAATAAATAAAGCAAATTATATAAATAACAGTTTCTTCTGGAACAAAAACGGTTCTTCAAAAATCGTCCGTAACAGTTTCCGAACCAGTCGTTTAAAGCTTTCCTTCTCATATTCCCGGTCAGGATTACAATTGCTACCGTTTTCCTTAAAATGCATGCTCGTTTACTATTTTCATTAGACATTACGGAAAGTTTCCAATTGCTCGGGTGTACCACAATTGAAGCGTACGCAAAAATAATTGAGGTCTCCCCTACCTCTAAATGCTGTCATGAACTCAGGACTACTTATCCTCAACTACACATTACAAATGAATACGTAATGAACGATATTTTTATTTTAAGCAGCGCTTAATCACCATCAGAAAACCGCACTATAAAGAAGTTTTCTCTCTCTCTAATAGATTTTCATCCAGCGTGCTGTAGGGCAAACGACTTTGAAGTAATTGAACAAGAAATCGCGAATAAACTTCGGTTTTGTTTCGTCATGGTTCTGCCAACTAAGAATGAATTCCATATCGACACCGCAACTACGGCTGTTCAGCCAAATGTTCACTTGTAAGTTATAAACGTCAGTGAAGGTTTCTGATTGAACCCATCGAATTTTATAATTCCGGTAGATCTTAAATGTGTAAAGTTAGTAAAGAATAAGGAGACTTGCCGGTTTTAAGTGGTTGAATCGGAGGAACGTAGCCTTGCAAGCGCACTTCGTGTTCGTTTGATTTGAAAGAGCACATTGACAAAAAGCCGGTCTTTCAAAAGATTCTATGCGTACGCGTTCACCAGACGACAATGTTACTATTACATGGAAATCAAACACGCCTGCCATATGCAGCTTGATGTCCGAGTCATTAACATATGAGCTCGAAGTACAAGCAGCAGCCAATCCTATGTAAATGAACAGTACAATGGAAATCATGTTTTTGAATGCAGTCACCCAAATTGCTTCTTTTATGCTGCTAAAGGCAATCGCCTTATCCAATCAAGACATTTGTTGCCTTGTGATTCCTGTTTACGTTCGCTGCGGATTTGCTTAACTGCTGTTGATCACGCCTCCAGAGAGTGATCGCAACCTTTACCAAACACAGCGATCTCTCTGGAGATCAATGTTCATGACTCCAATTATTATGAAGACTTTCCCGAAAGCAACTATCATACAAGGGGCACTTGTCACTTAATGCTCTAAAATTGAGAAGAAGTTGACGATTGGGCGACAAATTTGAGGATCAGGCGATGCGATTCGGTGACGAAAACTTGAGTGTATGAGTAACTAGAAAGAAACATTTATTAAAAGTGAGATAGAAGTCTTGGTAATTGTCGTACATTGCAAGAGATTTCTAATAAAGTTTTTATTATTTGTATTAAAAGTTAACAAAAGTAATTTGGCTTATTTTAAACTTCGGAATTGTCAAATGCGGAACAATAATAATAACAGTCCCATTACACTGCGTTGAGATCGAATAAGCTAATGGACAAATCATTTTTAAATATTTGAACAGGAAATTGCAAGCGACCCAACCTTTAGAATAACAATTAGAAAAGAAATTAAAAGACTTTATGTATCTTATCGGAGTTTTTTTATTATGATACTGGTATGCCTACAATTATTTGTGTGTCTACCTTTTGCATGTGAAATTATAAAAGCGATTCCTAATCGTATGGTCGTTGAAATAAGTCTTTAATGTACTTATGGAATTTTAGTAGACAATTATTGTGTTAGCTATTGACGACGAAAAACACAGTAGCTAGAAGATAAGGCGCAATTACTACTGGTCTGAAAACGTCGTATAAAACTGGGAACTTCAATAAGCCGTTCAGTCTTATTCCACCAATCCAGGAACAGCTGCTAGCCTCCCGTATACAATCTCTACTGTTTAAATATAGCGTGGAAGTATGCGGACGACCATACTTAATGACGCGTCTGTTAGACGAATTAATAATCTCAACGGCTCGAGCAAGCCATAATTAAGAAACTCTAATGGTCTTCAAAGATTGAGCTTCTGTTGAGCCAGCAAAAACGTATATACATTAGATTTTCTCTAAGAACATATATTGAAACTCTGGCAATCGCATCGATTACTGATTTCGCCTCCAGCTTTTTACTCGCGTTGTTGAATTTGTGGTTATTGTAGTTTCTTGCAGTATAACAGTAGCTCGGAGGAAGTCCTTTGGTTTGCGAGAGTTCGACTTGAGGCTAACTAGCATGACGCTGACTCTATGATACACGTTAAACAAAATCAATTTGACAAGCAATTGAATTTTTAATCTCACGAATTGCAAAGTAGCAATTGTAGCAGTTTAAATATTCGTTGTCTGGACCGAAGTCAGATATTATTTGCGATAAGGTAGCATTCCTGGCGATGAAGCTCGTGCATATTTGTTTTGCTTTCGCGGTAAAATATTGTTTAAAATCTGATAATTGCGAAAGTCCTTGACAATATTGATATTGAGACAGCTTAAGCGTCTTTTAACATTAAAATTAGTTTTGAGTTATTTTAGAGCTTTCGGCGAAAAAAACCAGTCACTTATGGTTTCTTCTACAACGACAACGATATGGTCTTAAAAGATTCAGACTCTAGGAATTCGAAAATTCGCAACGATGAAGATCATTTTTTCATGTTTGTTCGAAATCATGAATCGATTTGAACGATTGCTTTAGACTACTATTTTATAATTTCTCGACGAAGAAAAACGAGTCGCCAAATATGCTGATCGCTACAATCTTAATCTCTGTCAATTAATCAAAGAACGCTTTGTTTATCTACTTCAGTGCTCACTAAACTTTAACTGAACAAGGTAGATTCTTATACGTTCATCCCACATTTATAGATTCTCAGTTTCTGCACACTATTCCGACTTAAATAGCTCTGAAGCAGACTTAATCTTCTATTAAAAACAACGCTTGTTTAAATTTTTGTTGTACAAGACTAATGCTCTTGGCCTGCAATACAAGATAAGCAGTTGCGGCAATTTGTTTTTCAATGCACGGATAATGCCATGTCTCAACATAGTGGAAGCTTATTTTATCCATTAAAGTATTCCTACAGACTAGAACCCAAGCGTTTTGTGTGCCATTGACTAATGAGACGACACATATGCAGTAACGACTAATCATGTGTGAGACGAAAAATGACCCTCTATTACGGGTTATGTGCACCCTTCTAATACACAACAAAACTGATTTCTTTACAGCTGCGTAAAGCTTTGCTTCTCCACACCCTAAACACCCAGGAACATGTTTCTATATTAATACCTTTCCAGCCGTTGCAGCTTAGAAAAGTCTGACTTTTATGCATGCTCAGCGCGAAATCGGGCACATTTTCTTTCACGATTTCATGGGAGATTGAAAGTTGTAAACTGGAAATTTCGTGAATCGGGGTTACGGAGGTTCGCGGTCCCCGGGTTACTTGGGGTCCTGGAATTAACCGTCCCCGGACGAGATAACGGAAAGAGTATCCCGATTCTCGCTGAGACCTCGTTTCAACGTAAACCACAAGCGTATTTTTACATTAACGACACCAATAGAGAAGGTAAAGTATAATTTGGAACGAAGGAATCGTGGTTTTAAAATCCATTAAGGTGTTTACCAAAATGCCAGTGTGGCAGCAGGGCTTCCAATGCTTTATTTATGTTTGATGTCGGTAGCTGCCTTGCATGTCTGTCTAAAAAACCCGAATGTGTGCACAATTTGTCTGGCTGGTACTGGGAGGAGTCCAAAGTCAACGGCAAAGTTGGCTGTATTAGATGGTTTATTCGATGGAGAATTGCGACGAAGACATTTTCATGTAATGTGGCTTGCAAACTGGAGAAACCCAGACTTTTGATTAATATCGATCTTACTAGGAAGATTGAGTTTATAAAGTCGTATAGCGATCGATTCGTCCAGTAAGTCTTCGCCTGTAAAGGCTTGCGAGTCAAAAGCGATGAGTTATGTTGATTAAAAGTGTAATTAAGCGAAAGGTTACGGGCTACAACACTCTTCAATCCTTATTTATATTTTCTGTACTACGATTGGCCCTTTACTGTCGCAGTAATCGCGTGAAGAGACCGATTGGTGACCCACGGCACGTTATCGGACCTCAGCCAAGCATTACGAGTCAAATTGGCAATGTAGAGCACAGTAATCTCTGGGGTATTCGTTTGGGCATAATAAACTGGTCATGCGCCTCCGAACAAAACCCAACACCCGTACGTCATCCCGCAGCAACGGCATTTCGCTGTTCATTGGGTTTGCAATTCCGTGTAATGTAAGAAGATATATCCGCTTCAATGTTTTTACTTGGAAAATGGAAAAGAAAAGAAGATTTCCGCGATAGAATACATTCCAAATAATTTACAACCGTCAGAACTGACATGGAAATTGTAAAACGTTTTGTAAGAAACCCGACTGTGGCCGTAAAAGCCGCAACGGTTGCAATTCATTGGCAATAACGTTTTTCGAACATGATTTGGCTCAGATGTATCAAGCGAGGATGTCTTCTTTTGCCATTCTGACATGTCTGGGAAAGGTGCGCTGCAAGCAGGTTATTCGTCTAACTCGATTATCAGTGCCAAGGATTCCTTCTGCTATTCATTTTGGACATCAACCCCGTCATTTGAGGGTTCAATTCATAGATCATCTTCAAGTGGGATACACCGACCATCTCCAGTCCTTCGTCTGCCGCCGATTTTACTCGTGATTGATTCTTAAATCATCCGGTTGAATTCGGTCCGCAACTCAGCTCAAGGCATTTCGCTAATTGTCTATTTTAGATATTAATCGTATCATTCGTCGCCTGAATGCGAAGATCAACTTTATAAAGAGCCGCCCACCCCACACCTACCTTGTAAACAGATACTCGTGGTTGATCCCTCAATCATCCAATCGATTTCGCCTCAAACAGCCTCCTAATGAGCGGAATTGTGGCAGTTGTCATTCTACAAACCACAACCATGGATGCTGCACGTGTTAACGATGTGTGCGTGGAAAACGACTACAAAACGGCCATCAGCATTCTAAGAATAATGCATGAGAAAAAGAAGAAGACGAACATTACAAAGAAGACAGAAAAGAAGATCAGGAAGAAGGCTTTAAACAAAACAAAGGATCAACTTCGTCTTGTCATGTTTTCTAAACATCTCAGAAAGGCCCTCCGGGCGGCCCTTACAAAACCCCGAAAGGCCATTTGTTGTGTTGAAGACCCTGGCGACCCTCGAACAATCACGGCGCTTGAAACGGAGAAAAATCGGGTCTTGACAGCCAAGAATATGTGGGTAGATTTGAAGATGCGCATGAAAGCAACAGCTAATGTGTGGATGCGAGGTCTTAGATTTGCGGTGAATAAATTATGGAAGGTTTAACCCCTTGGTGTTCTTTTTATTGCAAACGTTTTTTTTATTTACAACCCACATTGACCGACCTTCGCGTTGTTATGGAGGAATTGGGTCACTAGTACAACATGTTCAATGCATTTTATTTGCGCCCTAACTGTATTTTCTGAAAGGCTGTATTTTATCTTTTATAGTACATTTAGAACCACCGTTATTCTTTGTGTACTGCAGCATTAATTTTATAACATGAAATCGTTCGCATAATCGAATCAAGTCTAACGGGAATCTCTTTTCCGGTGGATCCAAAAATGTTACGAATTGAACAGTTTTAAAATGTTTACTCGCCGTGTGTCGTTCTCTCTTTAGTTGGATTGTTCTCACTAACAGCATCACTCTCAACTTGCGAACAATTTCCAGCTTTACTGTTTTTCGTTCCTGAATGATCAACTTTATTCAAAGTCACTGTGTCATGTGTAACGCTGATTGACCGTCAATTCACGTTTATTCTGTTGTCCCAGTTTGCGTACCAATTTAATTGACGATGAGCTTCGTCTGAGAAGAATTTTTCAGCCCGGTTTTTCGCATAGAAGAATCCAGATTTCAAAGCGATCAAGCGTCAAGGACATTTTCAATACATAATTTATCTATCATAAATTGCAGACCCTAAACAACCAACCCTTACAGCAAACAGATGATCGGTATGTTCCATTGAAAATTGCTGATTAATTTGAAACAGACTCTCGTAATTTAAAGACCTTGTACATAAATCTGACTCCAATTAACTATATTCTTACTATTCTCATGCAACTAAATATTTAAGGCGACTTCTACTTAACTTATTTGATTCTTGTAATACTTTCAAATTTTACTCTCTTTCAAGAATACGAAGGTCATCACGTGCTGTTCGCTCAAGACGAAATGCGACAAACTTGACAGACACGCGTAGTCGTCGAGAGTTACTGGCGTTCGAATAACGTCGAGAAGACTTTGGATTTTCGACGTGTTCATCTCCAGTCCGACTGCAAGGTCGCCTTTTGGACTGACTACCGATCAGAAGCAGAAGCGGCAGCAGTCGAATTTCTAACAAAAGAGAATCTTTAATTCATAACTTCTCGCGAGATAGAGCAAACGACGTTTTCATCGAGATTTTTGGATATTTTAACCACTCCCTCGCCACGACAACAATTCACAGACTCTTCGTTTACATTGACCGCTAAGGTACTCAACATTGGATCTGTTTTTAAGGTAAATGTAAGGACACCAAGTACAAACATCGATTGTACTTACGCCGATATTTTTCGACGCAATTGTTTTGGCATGATTGTGGTATTGTATGGAGGGTTGAATTAACCCTGAATATAGAATAGACGGATTGTCTGTAATATCGGTATAACCTAAATGGCCTACCGATACCTTTAACGAATGTAGACACGTGTAGCAGCGCGGAATCGTATTTTTTTCTTAAAAGTGAGGTACAATAGTCAGTATAGTAAAACACAATTAATATTTAAAGTCACCACATCAACCTTGGTGCAGCAGCTTCGATGGCATGCGGTAGTCGACCGGCGATTTCAAATCCAGACACTCCGAGCGCCGAGGTATAGCTTGCGAGCATTTGTCTCGAATTGATTGAGTCGTATTAGCCGGATCAGCTGGTTAAGAAGGATGGGAATCATTAACATCGAGGATAGTAACCATACGATTTTCACTTCTTCCAAGAATAAGACCGCGAGACGGTCGAATATCATTCCCTTTAAAACAGGTGACCTCTCACGATCCAAGACATTGGAACGAGTTTGCGCCTCTTGAATAACACAACCGAATATTTACCAGCGGTTGCTTTATCAGCGGATTGACCGCCTCATTATAATCGAAAAAAACGTCGAAATAGCTGGAAGAGTCTCTCTTCATGATCATGCCTGCTGACACACATGACAAAAATGTAATCTTGGTAAATTTCAATACCATTAAGGCCATCCAATATGCAATTAATGAAATCCTGGAAAATAGCTCGGGCAAAGGTAGAAATGTGTACCTGAATAACCCAAAGGGTTCATTAATAACTGTCAGCAAACTGGATTCGTCATCCAGTGGAATCTGTAAGTAGGCATCTTTTAGATCAATTTTCGAAAAGAAACTCGACCCCTTGAATTCATAGAAGATGTCTTCTTGTTCCGGAGTAGTGCAGGTGTTCTCTAACAATCGGCAATTGAGTGTCATCTTGTAATCACAACATATCATTGGTGTAAAACCGTCGGATTTTAGTGGTGTCACAATGGGACTGGTCCATTGTGACCAGCTCACTGGAGTCAGTATATTACGCTCCACTAATTGGTTCAGAGTCAGTTCAACAGGGTTTCGTAAGCCGAAGGCAATAATCCTCCGCTTCATGAACATAGGATCTCCGGATCTGCAGTCCAAAGGTTTGATTGCCTTGGTTTTACTGTCGATAAGTCCGGTTGTTACCCAGACAAGAAAAGACTGAATTCTTTGGTGGAAATGCAGTCCTCATCGAATTGCAGTCAATTACGCTACATTATGGGAGCCATTCAATAATATTCCCGGGTTATAACGAATTTTGCTGGTATCGCTGATTGCTTATTCGAGCTTCAGAATGCGCCAACCTTCCAATGGAATTCTATGCATGAGCAGACATTACGAAAGTTGCTCGCTTTTTTGAATTCAGAAGCTATCCTACAACCGTTTGCACCAAGAATACATTCAACACTGATTACTGATGCGTCGCCCTCCGGCATAGCTGCTGTGTTGGAGCAAGAGGGCCGACCTGTTGTCTGCATATCACGGCGGTTGTCCACAGCTGAACGTGGATACGCCCAAACGCATCGCGAAGCCTTAGCGGTTTTCTGGGCTGTGATGCGGTTGCATAAATACTTATTCGGCAGACGATTCACGATTGTGTCTGACCATGAACCTTTGAAATTCATTTACAATCCAAGTAATTCACTGTCAAAGGCTTCTGCAGCTATGGTGCAACGGTGGCGTCTCGCTTTGAGCGCCTATACTTATGACGTGGTTCATCGGCCTGCCAAACATATCAAGCATGTCGATTACTTATCCAGAACTGCTACTACAGAGGAGATTACGGAATGCTCGTCTCTCCTGCTACAACCACTGCCGGTGAGTCGCGATGATCTCATCTCCGAGACGCGATTGGCATTCAAGAGAATTCTAACGGAACTCAGAAAGGGCTGGAATAATGCAGATAAAAAGAAGTTCCCACATTTCTACTCTCGGAGGGACGATTTAGGTTCCACTCATGAAGGTCTATTATGTTATCAAGACCGTATTGTGGTACCACCAGTTCTGCGCAAATCTGTTCTTGACGATCTGCACTCCGGTCATCTTGGTGTTGATAAAATGAAGTCATTGGCAAGAAATTCATGTTCGTGGCCGGAACTTGAAGCCGATATCTCGCGAACGGCTGCCCGGTGTGATGGCTGCTTGCACAAGTTGCCTTCAAGGTCTTCTAAATGGTCTCCATGGCCAGGGTCCTGTGAGCCATGGCAACAAATACATGCTGATTATTGTGGACCATTTCTGGGCAAATACTATGTTCGTGATCGATTCATTTTCACGTTGGCCTGAAGTATTTCTGACAGCCAATGCTGACTTCACCAAAGCGGTGTTTCGGAAGTTATTCAGCCGTGAAGGCATTTCGCTCGTTTTGGTTACGGATAATGGTACACATTTCACCGCCGACAATTTGGTCACTTGGGTCAAAGGTCTCGGATGCCGGCATATGCTAACGGCTCCCAGACATCCTCAGTCGAATGGCTTAGCAGAGAACTTCGTCAAGACCCTCAAGGCGGCTATATCATCGATGAAACCAAGTATATTTACAGACTTAGATCGGTCTATCGACAGTACCGTAATGCTGATCAAGCTACAACTTGTAAAGGGGCGCAAACTCAATACATCGTTCCAATGCCTTAAATCGGCAGAAGTTACCTTTGTTCAAAAGGGAATGATTTTCGACCGTCTCGAGGTCTTATTCTTGAAAAAAGTTGAAATCATATGGTTACCATCCTCGATGTCACTGATTAATCAAGTCATCGTCGGCATGTCGATCAAATCCGATTCGATGAACCAGCTATGCCGTGACTATTAATGATTCCCGTCAGTCTGAACCAACTGATCCGGCTAATACGACTCCATCCGTTCCAGACCAAAGCTCGTAAGCTCTACCTCGGCGCTCGGAGCGTTTGGGATTGAAATCGCCGGTCAACTACTGCATGCCATCGAAGCTGCTGCACCCAGGTGGATGTGGTAATTGCTAACTCTAATTATTAATTTTTTTTACTATACTGACGTATATTGTACGTTACACTTACGAATAAGATTTCTCCTGGCTGCACGTGTCTTATTTGTTAAATGTCTCGGTTGGCTATTTGAGGTAGACCGATATTACAGACAATTCGTCTATTCTATATTCAGAGTTAATTCAACCCCACATACTATACGATCACGGTTTCACGCCTTTGTGTCCTTTCATTGCAAACGTTTTTTTATTTAACAATTTACAACACACATTGGCCGACCTTTGCGTTGTTATGGAGGAATTTGGTCACTAGTACAAGGAAGTGCGATTGCACAAAAGTCGGTTTAACGCACCCGTGTTCGGACTTCTGACTTTCGCTCATGGCCAATGAAAACATGCTTCACGAATGCTTTCGCTACCGTCCATGAATTTCACCTCCAGCGCAGCCATACAAACATCCCCGCCTTTCTCGTTTGATTATTACTTCGGATCCGAAAACCAACGAAATAGAACCGAAGTCCTTTTCCATTATTCCATGCAAAACCTTTCAGGCAACATCGGCCTGGTTTGAGCACTCAAATTAATTCAAAAGAAACGAAATGGTGCCGGGAAGAGGCAGCATAAAAACATTCAAAGGCTGCTTAAAAATTCGTCTTTCTGGGAAGATAGGATTAAGAATATCGTCTAACGATCGATTCGTCCAGTAAGTCGTCGCCTCTTAAGGCTTGTGAGTCAAAAGCGATGAGTTGTGTTGATTAAAAGTGTGATTCACGTAGTTTGACTAAATGAGTCAATGGAAAAAGGTTAACACTCTTCAATCCTTAACACTATTCAATCCTCAATTATATTTTTCGACCTTTCGTAAATTGACTATGCTTCCGTTGGATTTGCGACGATTGCAACTTTCCTGACGCAGTAATTGCGTGAACAGACCGATTGGTGACCCACGGCACGTTATCGGACCTCAGCCACACGCATTGGCAATGTAGAGCACAGTAACATCTGGGGTAATCGTTTGGTCATAATAAATTGGTCATGCGGCCCCGAACAAAACCCAACACCCGTACGTCATCCCGCAGCAACGACATTTCGCTGTTCATTTGGTTTGCAATTCTGTGTAATGTAAGAAAATTACATCCGAATCGATGTTTTTACTTAGAAAATGGAAAAGAAAAGAACATTTCCGCGATAGAATACATTCAAAATAATTTACAACTGTCAAAACTGACATGGAAATTGTAAAACGTTTTGCAAGATACCCGACTGCGGCCGTAAAAGCCGCAACGGTTGCAATTCATTGGCAAACATGAACATGAACATTCGAACATGATTTGGCACAGATGTATCAAGCGAGGATGTTTTCTTTAGCCATTCTGACATGTCTGGGAAAAGCAAGCTGCAACCTGTTTATTCGTCAAACTCGAAAGTCAGTGCCAAGGATTCCTTATGTTATTCATTTTAGACATAAGACCCGTCATTTGGGGGTTCAATTCAGAGATCATCTTCAAGTGGGATACACCGACCCCCTCCAGTCCTTCGTCTGCCGCCGATTTTACTCGTGATTGATTCTTAAATCATCCGGTTGAATTTGGTCCGCACCTCAGATAAAGTCATTCGCCAATTGTCCATTTTAGACATTAATCGTATCATTCGGCGCCAGAATGCGAAGATCAACTATATAAAGAACCGCCCACCACACACCTACCTTGTAAACAGATACTCGTGGTTAGTTCCTTAATCATCTAATCGATTTCGCGTCGAACAGCCTCATAATGAGCGGAATTGAGGCAGTTGTCATTCTACAAACCACAACCATGGATGCTGCACTTGCTAACGATGTGTGCGTGGAGAACGACTACAAAACGGCCATCAGCATTCTAAGAATAATGCATGAGAAAAAGAAGAAGAACATTACAAAGAAGACCGAAAACAAAAACAGGAAGAAGACGGATTTAAACAAAACAAAGGATCAACTTCGTCTTGTCATGTTTTCTAAACATCTCAGAAAGGCCATCTTGGCGGCCCTTACAAACCTCGAAAGGCAATTTGTTGTTTTTTCCAAGGCCCTGGCAACCCTCAAACAATCACGGCCCCTGAAACCGAGAAAAATCGGGTCTTGACAGCCAAGAATATGTGGGTAGATTTGAAGAGGCGCTTGAAAGCAACAGCTAATGTGTGGATGCGAGGTTTGAGATTTGCGGTGAATAAATTATGGAAGGTTACCGTTAGGGGGCAAATAAAAGGCATTGAACAACTTGTACTAGTGACCCAATTCGTCCATAACAACGCAAAGGACGGTCAATCTAGGTTGTAAATTGTTAAATAAAACAAACGTTTGCAATAAAAAGAACACTAAGGGGTTTAACCTTATGCTTTATGATTTATTCACCGCAAATCTCAAACCTCACATCCACACATAAGCTGTTGCTTTCAAGCGCCTCTTAAAATCTACCCACATATTCTTGGCTGTCAAGATCCGATTTTTCCTTGTTTCGGGGGCCGTGATTGTTTGTGGGTCGCCAGGGTCTTCAACACAACAAATGGCCTTTCTAGGTTTTGTAAATTAACCGCTAAGGTACTCAACATTCGATCTGTTTTTAAGAAAAATGTTAGGACACCAAGTACAAACATAGATTGTACTTTATCGACGCAAATGCTATGGCATTACTGTTATGCATAAACATCGGCACTCACTAAAACGGTTGAAACATAAACCACCGTTCCTAGGGCAAAATGCAACCTGTTCATTAGATTCGAAGGCTTCTTTTCTCTAATTTCACGCTCCTCAATGTTTTATCGTGAATTTTCGTTATAATTTCGTTAATAATTATTAATGTAGTGGCTTCATTGATATCACGAGCACACAAAACTTTTGGTATTAACCAAGACAGCATAAAAAGTACTAGATATTAAAATTGTCTAAAACTAAAAATCGGGACAAATAAGGAATGACCGACTTGCGATATGCCGCCGTTCTTGTGGGTATTGCACGGTTTAGCCTACGCATATATCGAAGAGATTTACACTCAGATAGATTTGAAAATTGATTCGCTTAAAATGCGAGTAGCGATCAGTGAACAACTATTGAATGATGATTTCTTGAATAAAGAGCATACGCAGGACACTAGAAAAACGTGATAGAGCCTACGAAGGGTTAATAAGTCAGAAGTTTTAATGCCGAGTTAAATTACTGCGGAACAATATACAGTAAGGGGAATTATATAGGCATGGACAAAGGTTTTTATACGGCTAGAGCTTAAACCGGGTCTCCTGAACCAGCGAACTTATTAACAGAGGCAACGAATAATACACTCTGGAATGTTTGAAAGTGCTATTGAATGTGTAACACAGCGCTTTGTTGGTAATGTAGTTAAATGATCGAATATAAATTAAGCGCAAAGTAATTGAACTCGGTGGGGAATATGTCCCGAATCTAGGTTTTCCTTCCGATAGATTTTAATACAACAGAATAGAAGCATTCTTATAATTTATAAGTAACTTTAATTAAAGATTTGTAATATATACAGGTAGACAAAATTAAATTGCTATGCTTAGTGGGCTAATGCAGATACCAGTCTGTTATTTGTGGGGGAATTATTCAAATGTGTTATCTTACAATAAGTCCTTAAATAGATGATTTCAAACCCTAAACACTAAAATCCTCGTTAATATCGTTTCTAAATACTGCTTAGCAAGTGGGAGCCTTTCAAACTTATATAATTATTGTAAATTGTCCAGAATACCCAAAATACCCAGAATGCGGCAATATGACAACGCCTTGTTTGGCTACACTCATTCCACAACTTACCCGTCATGTGTGGTGATTAATATTGCGATCTGGCTAATTAAACTTTCTCTCACACCCCACGACTGCCTTCTTCCAGAACAAAGACTCGAGCAACATTCTCCCTTCCCCAACCCAAAATATGAGCATTATTATATAAGCCAATAAAATCTTCCTGTAAGACACGCATTCGGGATATAAATACTGAATGAGTTTTCCTGTGTTGAGTCAAATTAAGCCGCAAGCTCCACTCCTAATAATGCCCTTCTGTCACTTTCTTTAAGTTTAAGCTTTGCAACCATACTTCCCCCGGAACAAAACAATGTATAGGTATCCCGGGGACTGCCCGTGGGGAAGGTTGATGGACTACCACCACGGATCCCCAGTTGGCATCGTTTATGGTCAGAACGAGGACGGTATCTGATCGTCTTCGAGCCTCTGACTTTCGCTCATGGCCAATGAAAACATGGTTCACGAATGCTTTCGCTACCGTCCATGAATTTCACCTCCAGCGCAGCCATACAAACATCCCCGCCTTTCTCGTTTGATTATTACTTCGGATCCGAAAACCAACGAAATAGAACCGAAGTCCTTTTCCATTATTCCATGCAAAACCTTTCAGGCAACATCAACCTGGTTTGAGCACTCAAATTAATTCAAAAGAAACGAAATGGTGCCGGGAAGAGGCAGCATAAAAACATTCAAAGGCTGCTTAAAAATTCGTCTTTCTGGGAAGATAGGATTAAGAATATCGTCTAACGATCGATTCGTCCATTAAGTCGTCGCCTAAAAAATAAAAAAACATCACAGGTAGCTTAGTTATCTTCTGCGAACGTTATTTATCTGCAATTTGTCTTGATTAACGTCTTCTTGGTTGAGAACAATTGCCCGCTCTATTCTCGGCACTTTTGAATTCGACCCGACGCTCCGTTGAGTATGTTTCAACGGTCGACTCAATTCAATTGGTCACCAGAAGACCCCAGCCCGATTGAATTTACTTTGGTATGTGCCAATATAAAGCACTTCGATCAACATAAAGGCTGTTGTATTGGCAGGCTACGAGAAAAACGTGATAGAGCCTACGAAGGGTTAATAAGTCAGAAAACGTAATGCCGAGGTAAATTACTGCGGAACAATATACAATAAGGGGAATTATACAGGCATAGACAAAGGTTTTTTTACGGCTAGAGCTTAAACCGAGTCGCCTGAACCTGCGAACTTAGAAACAGAGGCGACGAAAAATATACACTGGAATGTTGGAAAGTGCTGTTGAATGTGTAACATAGCGCTTAGTTGGTAATGTAGTTAAATGATCCAATATACGTAACCTAATTCAACTCGGGGGCGAATATGTCTCGAGGTTTTTATTCTGCGTCCTCCAGCAGCATGTTGGCAATAAATTAATTAAAATGATAACTGCGGCCAGAGATTGCTCGACTGTCCATATCAATAGCGATTGGGTTTTTCCAGTGCGACAACGACTTTCCGGTAGGTGAAGACTGCTTTCATGGAAAACCGAGACGCACGGTCCATGGGTCCGGCACAGATTGTCAACATCAACCGTCATCCCATTATGTGGCGTCCAGGTTCGATCCCTGCCACGGAAAGTCATTATTCTTCATCAATGGCAGACAATCATCTCCCGTCGCTGTCAGCAAAGCCATTTCGACCAGACCTGCCACGGATACGTCGCGTTTCTTCGCGAGGAGAGGTGTCCATGTGGTGCCCTTAAATGTAAACGTCTTACTTATATTAATCGGCTTTTAAACATTTGCCAAGGTTGTGTCGTCTACGAATTCCTTGGTATGCTTTTTTTAATTCAAGAACTTCGTAATAAAGTACAAAACGTAAACGAATATGGCAGAGCCTGGACAACTGTCTCTCATTTTGTATGCCGAATTTCACGGCAACTTGAGCTCACGCTATCACGAAATGGTTGACGAATTCCCCTACTTGATTGAATCACTGCCACAATCAACATGTAAATTTGCCGAGATCCATAATTACGTTCTATAATTCTCTATCATGTGCAATTCGCTACTTAATTGGATCTTAGTAGGAAGTGCGATTGCACAAAAGTCGGTCTAACGCACCCGTGTTTTACCACGACACCGCACGGGTATCTGATCCTCTTCGGGCCTCTGACTTTCGCTCATGGCCAATGAAAACATGGTTCACGAATGCTTTCGCTACCGTCCATGAATTTCACCTCCAGCGCAGCCATACAAACATCCCCGCCTTTCTCGTTTGATTATTACTTCGGATCCGAAAACCAACGAAATAGAACCGAAGTCCTTTTCCATTATTCCATGCAAAACCTTTCAGGCAACATCGGCCTGGTTTGAGCACTCAAATTAATTCAAAAGAAACGAAATGGTGCCGGGAAGAGGCAGCATAAAAACATTCAAAGGCTGCTTAACAATTCGTCTTTCTGGGAAGATAGGATTAAGAATATCGTCTAACGATCGATTCGTCCAGTAAGTCGTCGCCTCTTAAGGCTTGTGAGTCAAAAGCGATGAGTTGTGTTGATTAAAAGTGTGATTCACGTAGTTTGACTAAATGAGTCAATGGGAAAAGGTTAACACTCTTCAATCCTTAACACTATTCAATCCTCAATTATATTTTTCGACCTTTCGTAAATTGACTATGCTTCCGTTGGATTTGCGACGATTGCAACTTTCCTGACGCAGTAATTGCGTGAACAGACCGATTGGTGACCCACGGCACGTTTTCAGACCACACGCATTGGCAATGTAGAGCACAGTAACCTCTGGGGTAATCGTTTGGTCATAATAAATTGGTCATGCGGCCCCGAACAAAACCCAACACCCGTACGTCATCCCGCAGCAACGACATTTCGCTGTTCATTTGGTTTGCAATTCTGTGTAATGTAAGAAAATTACATCCGAATCGATGTTTTTACTTAGAAAATGGAAAAGAAAAGAACATTTCCGCGATAGAATACATTCAAAATAATTTACAACTGTCAAAACTGACATGGAAATTGTAAAACGTTTTTTAAGATACCCGACTGCGGCCGTAAAAGCCGCAACGGTTGCAATTCATTGGCAAACATGAACATGAACATTCGAACATGATTTGGCACAGATGTATCAAGCGAGGATGTTTTCTTTAGCCATTCTGACATGTCTGGGAAAAGCAAGCTGCAACCTGTTTATTCGTCAAACTCGAAAGTCAGTGCCAAGGATTCCTTATGTTATTCATTTTAGACATAAGACCCGTCATTTGGGGGTTCAATTCAGAGATCATCTTCAAGTGGGATACACCGACCCCCTCCAGTCCTTCGTCTGCCGCCGATTTTACTCGTGATTGATTCTTAAATCATCCGGTTGAATTCGGTCCGCACCTCAGCTCAAGTCATTCGCCAATTGTCCATTTTAGACATTAATCGTATCATTCGGCGCCTGAATGCGAAGATCAACTATATAAAGAACCGCCCACCACACACCTACCTTGTAAACAGATACTCGTGGTTGATCCCTCAATCATTCAATCGATTTCGCCTCAAACAGCCTCCTAATGATCGGAATTGGGGCAGTTGTCATTCTTAAAACCACAACCATGGATGCTGCACGTGCTACCGATGTGAGCGTGGAAAACGACTACAAAACGGCCATCAGCATTCTAAGAATAATGCATGAGAAAAAAGCAAGAAGAACATTACAAAGAAGACCGAGAACAAAAACAGGAAGATCACGGATTTAGACAAAACAAAGGATCAACTTCGTCTTGTCATGTTTTCTAAACATCTCAGAAAGGCCATCTTGGCGGCCCTCACAAAACCTCGAAAGGCCATTTGTTGTGTTGCCAAGACCCTGGCAACCTCAAACAATCACGGCCCCTGAATCGGAGAAAAATCGGGTCCTGATAGTCAAGAATATGTGGATAGATTTGAAGAGGCGCTTGAAAGCAACAGCTAATGTGTGGATGCGAGGTTTGAGATTTGCGGTGAATAAATTATGGAAGGTTACCGTTAGGGGGCAAATAAAAGGCATTGAACAACTTGTACTAGTGACCCAATTCGTCCATAACAACGCAAAGGACGGTCAATCTAGGTTGTAAATTGTTAAATAAAACAAACGTTTGCAATAAAAAGAACACTAAGGGGTTTAACCTTATGCTTTATGATTTATTCACCGCAAATCTCAAACCTCACATCCACACATAAGCTGTTGCTTTCAAGCGCCTCTTAAAATCTACCCACATATTCTTGGCTGTCAAGATCCGATTTTTCCTTGTTTCGGGGGCCGTGATTGTTTGTGGGTCGCCAGGGTCTTCAACACAACAAATGGCCTTTCTAGGTTTTGTAAATTAACCGCTAAGGTACTCAACATTCGATCTGTTTTTAAGAAAAATGTTAGGACACCAAGTACAAACATAGATTGTACTTTATCGACGCAAATGCTATGGCATTACTGTTATGCATAAACATCGGCACTCACTAAAACGGTTGAAACATAAACCACCGTTCCTAGGGCAAAATGCAACCTGTTTATTAGATTCGAAGGCTTCTTTTCTCTAATTTCACGCTCCACTATGTTTTATCGTGAATTTTCGTTATAATTTCGTTAATAATTATTAATGTAGTGGCTTCATTGATATCACGAGCACACAAAACTTTTGGTATTAACCAAGACAGCATAAAAAGTACTAGATATTAAAATTGTCTAAAACTAAAAATCGGGACAAATAAGGAATGACCGACTTGCGATATGCCGCCGTTCTTGTGGGTATTGCACGGTTTAGCCTACGCATATATCGAAGAGATTTACACTCAGATAGATTTGAAAATTGATTCGCTTAAAATGCGAGTAGCGATCAGTGAACAACTATTGAATGATGATTTCTTGAATAAAGAGCATACGCAGGACACTTGAAAAACGTGATAGAGCCTACGAAGGGTTAATAAGTCAGAAGTTTTAATGCCGAGTTAAATTACTGCGGAACAATATACAATAAGGGTAATTATAGAGGCATGTTCAAAGGTTTTTATACGGCAAGAGCTTAAACCGGGTCTCCTGAACCGGCGAACTTATTAACAGAGGCAACGAATAATACACTCTGGAATGTTGCAAAGTGCTGTTAAATGTGAAACACAGCGCTTTGTTGGTAATGTAGTTAAATGATCGAATATAAATTAAACGCAAAGTAATTGAACTAGGTGGGGAATATGTCTCCAATCTATGCTTTTCTTCAAATCGATTTTTCTACAACATAAAAGAAGCATACTTATTATTTATAAGTAACTTTAATTAAAGATTTTGCGCGATATACAAGTAGACGAAATTAAATTGCTATGCTTTGTGGGTTTATGCAGATACTATTCTGTTATTTGTGGCGGAATTATTCCAAGTTGTTACTTTACAATAAGTCACTAAATAGATGATTTCAACGCCTTTTAACTTAAATTCTTGTAAAAATCGTTTATAATTACTGCTTAGTCAGTGGGAGCCTTTCAAACATCTATAATTATTGTAAATTTTCCATAAAGTCTTACCAAATATAAGGACTGCATGCATTTATTTCCATTTTGGCTGCTGACTTTGAATCTTTATTTGATTTGCTGGCATTCACATCGCATTGCCAGAGAATCACACCGCCTGGGAAATTGTAAGCGACGGGAAAACCGACTATTCCTCGTGTTCTACAACATTTTAAGAAAACCGATTGCAATTCGGTTTTGACGCTTTATAACCCCGGGCAAAGACATCTGTTTAGTACTTAAGGTATTTCCTAATAAATAAAAAAACATCACAGGTAGCTTAGTTATCTTCTGCGAACGTTATTTATCTGCAATTTGTCTTGATTAACGTCTTCTTGGTTGAGAACAATTGCCCGCTCTATTCTCGGCACTTTTGTATTCGACCCGACGCTCCGTTGAGTATGTTTCAACGGTCGACTCAATTCAATTGGTCACCAGAAGACCCCAGCCCGATTGAATTTACTTTGCCAATATAAAGCACTTCGATCAACATAAAGGCAGTTGTATTTAATTACACCGGGAACAACAGCGCCGGACAACAATTCAGTCAACCTATCATTCGATTATTCTTAACACAGCAGCTGATAAAACATGTATTCAAACGTGTTTTCGTGTGTTCCACGGACCCCAATCGCTATCGTAGGTCTTGTTGCAGATAAGCTCAGGAATGGTTTTTGGCATGTTGGGCTTAATTTGTCGATTTTTATTAGTAAAGTGCGTCGCTGAGCGGACACGGAGAATCTGTCAACTACTCAACAACGTTGCCGCCATTCCCAGATTAGTGCTACAGGAAATGCCGTTGACTGAAAAGGTAGATTGGCATATTCAAACCGGACGTCACACACTTAGGCATGCTTTCATTGGAAACATAACTGTTCTACCATCTCCTCCAGACTGGCATCTTCAAACCTTGCGTGGACGGCTGCAATCCGCGACAACCTGCGAATTAGTCATGCCGAATTTCACGGCAACTTGAGCTCACGCTAGCACGAAATAGTTGAAGAATTCCCCTACTTCATTGAACCACTGCCATAATCAACATGATAATTTGCCGAGATCTACACAAATTTCACGCTCCTCTGTGTTTGTTCGTGAGTTAATAATAATAATAATTGTAGTGGCTTTATTGAGGTCACGAGGACCAAAACTTTCAGCAGTAAAAATAGGCAATATGACAAGTATTAGATGTGAAAATTGTCTTATAGTTCCTGTTTCACCTGCTCTAGTGATTATTGAAATCGGGACAAATAGGGAATGACCGAATTGCGATATGCCGCTGTTCTTGTTGGTATTGAACGGTATTGTCTACGCATTGGTCGAAGAGATTTACATTCAGATAAGCTTGGATAGATTTGATGGGAGGGGTCACTTTAAATACGAGCAGCGCTTAGTGAACAATTATTGAAGTGGCGTTGAACGATGATTTCTTGAATAGAGAGAATAGGCAGACCACTAGAAAACGAGATTATTTTAAAAATTCTTTGAAGGGTTGAAAAGTCAGTACATTTAAGGGAATGTGATCTAGGCAAATGGGATGAATTAATAGCAACCTGTATTCCGCCAGAGGGTGTCCCCAAACGTCAGTCAACTCCATGAATAAGGCGACTTTAATGGGCGAGTGACCTTTACTTAGTAAGGAAGATTGGTAGAAGGTTCACGCATCGTGTAAGTGCACTTACGAAAGAAGATATAATAAGGAAAGCGATAGACGAAGAAGTTGGAACACAATAGGAGCTTTGGGCGAAAATTGGACGGGTCCTTATAACGGGTAACTACCCAACTGGTCCATAGTACGGGAGAAGGGAGGATGTCGCTGTATGTCCTGATGTGTTGAGGTTGAGCGGCTGAGGTTGCCGGTTGCGGAGGGTTGGGAGAGCGAAAGGCATCCTGTGTGACGGGAGAAAGTGAGTTGCCTCACTTTGAGTGAACCAGAGGGTTGTTAACACCATCAGATCGAACTTCGTTCCATAGAAAGATAGAAAGGCAAGATGGCCGCCTCTTATCATGTAATGTCCTTCGTTACATAGCCCTCTTTCTTTGAAAGCCACTGTCCTCAGTGCCTGTGCTGGTTTGAGTGCGGAGAAAGTTGAATACCAGCACTCTGAGTCTAGGGATGTATAGCGTTGCGAAGAGATTGCTATTGCGGTAGAAGGTAGACGTGCGAGGAGCGTAAATGTAAGTAAACGTGGTAACTTTCACGTTCGTCACCGCTATCACCAAATGTATGACGGGAGAAATTGAAAATTATTGGAGAACAATATACAATGAGGGGAATTATACAGGCATAGACAAATATTTTTATATGGCTAGAGCTTAGGCCAAGTCTCCTGAACCGACGAACTAGGAAGCAGAGTCGACGGCATTTATCAAAGACGCCATCCACATGATCACTCCATGATAACCGACTGTTAAAAATAACGCCGTCGTTCTTTGCAGACCAAAAATAATAATTATTTTTGTAGTGGCTTCATTGATGTCACGAGCACCAAAACTTTTAGCATTAACCAAGACAGCATAAAAAGTACTAGACATGAAAATTGTCTAAAACTAAAATTCGGGACAAATAAGGAATGACCGAATTGCGATATGCTGCCTTTCTTGTGGGTATTGAACGGTTTAGCCTACGCATTGGTCGAAGAGATTTAAACTTAGATAGACTTAAAAATTGAGTCGCTTAAAATACGAGCAGCGATTAGTGAACAACTGTTGAAGTGCCGTCTGACGATGATTTCTTGAATGAAGAGCATAGGCAGGCCACGAGAAAAACGTGATAGAGCCTACGAAGGGTTAATAAGTCAGAAAACGTAATGCCGAGGTAAATTACTGCGGAACAATATTCAATAAGGGGAATTATACAGGCATAGACAAAGGGTTTTTTACGGCTAGAGCTTACACCGAGTCTCCTGAACCGGCGAACTTAGAAACAGGGGCTGTTGAATGTGTAACATAGCCCTTAGTTGGTAATGTAGTTAAATGATCCAATATACATTATACGTAACCTAATTCAACTCGGTGGCGAATATGTCTCGAGGTTTTTATTCTGCGTCCTCCAGCAGCATGTTGGCAATAAATTACTTAAAATGATAACTGCGACCAGATGTTGCTCGACTGTCCATATCAATAGCGACTGTGTTTCCATTGCGACAACGACTCTCCGGTTAGCGAAAACTGCTTTCACGGAAAACCGAGACGCACGGTCCATGGGTCCGGCACAGATTGTCAACATCAACCGTCATCCCATTATGTGGCGTCCAGGTTCGTTCCCTGCCACGGAAAGTCATTATTCTTCATCAATGGCAGACAATCATCTCCCGTCGCTGTCAGCAAAGTCATTTCGACCAGACCTGCCACGGATACGTCCCGTTTCTTCGCGAGGAGAGGTGTCCATGTGGTGCCTTTAAATGTTAACGTCTTACTTATATTAATCTGCTTTTAAACATTTGCTAAGGTTGTGTCGTCTACGAATTCCTTCGCATGCTTTTTTTAATTCAAGAACTTCGTAATAAAGAACAAAACGTAAACGAATATGGCAGAGCCTAGAAAACTGTCTCTCATTTTGTATGCAGTCATCGTCTACCTCAGCCACTGGACTTCCGTTTTTAAACAATATAATGCTGAAATTCTTGGTCAAAGTGATCAATATAAGTTACACTTCAAATTAGTTCAACAGAAATCTCCAGCAATAAAGAATAATAAACTCTGGAATGTTTGAAAGTGTTGTTGAATGTGTTGCAAAGCGTTTTGTTGGTAATGTAATTAAATTATCCAATATACTTTATACGTAACATAATTCAACTCGCTGGCGAATATGTCTCGAATCTAGGGTTTTTCTTCAAATAGATTTTCCTACAACAGAATATAAGTATACTTATAAGGTTTAAGTAACTGAATTTTTAAGATTTAGTTCGATGTACAAGTAGACTGAATGAAGTTACTAGGCTTAGTGGTTTAATGTGGACATCATTCTGTTATTTGTGTGGGCATTATCCCAAAGTTTTATCTTACAATAAGTCACTACAGAGATGATTACTACGCCTTGTAACTTTAATCCTTGTAAAAATCGTTTCTACTTACTGCTAAGTCAGTGGGAGCCTTTCAAACTTATATAATTATTGTACATTTTCCATTAATTCTTGTCAACTTTTAGGACTGCATGCATTTATTTACATTTTGGCAGCTGAGTTTGAATCTTTCATTTATTGGCTGATATTCACATCGCATTACCAGAGAATCACACGGGCTGAGAAATTGTAACTGACGGGAAAACCGACTATACCTCGTGTTCTAAGTTTTTTATAAGAAAACCGATTGCAATTCGGTTTTGACGCTTTAACCCTTAGGAAAAGACATCCGTTATGTACTTGAGATATTTCCTAACAAATACCAAAATATCACAGGTAGCTTAGTTATCTTCTACGAACGGCATAATTGTGCAATTTGTCGTGATAAACGTCTTCTTCGTTCAGAAATAATACCCGCTCAATTCTCGGCACTTTTGAATTCGACTCGACGCGCCGATCAACCAAATTCAATTGGTCACCAGAAGACCCCAGCCCGATTAAATTTATTTAGGTAGTGCGTCGCTCTGCCGACACGGAGAATCTTTCAACTACTCTAAAGCGTTGCTGCTATCCAAGGTCGACGTTATTGGAGCAGCCGTTCACTGAAGAGGTTGATTGGCATCTTCAAACCGGACGTCACACACTTAGGCATGCTACCGTTGGAATCAGAACTTGCTACCATCTCCTCCAGACTGACTTCTGATCTCCTTGCGTTGACAACTGCAATCTGCGACATCCCTGAAGCCTGCCAGGCGATTTCCGTGCAAAATTGGGAGGACTCGAGAAATGGTATGTTTACGAATTACCTGCGAATTTTTCATGCCGAATTTCACGGCAACTTGAGCTCAAGCTATCACGAAATAGTTGAAGAATTCCCCTACTTGATTGAATCACTGCCATAATCAACATGTAAATTTGCCGAGATCCATAATTACGTTCTATAATTCTTTATCACGTGCACTTCGCTACTTAATTGGATCTTAGTAGGACGTTCGATTGCACAACAGTCGGTCTAACGCACCCGTGTTTTACCACGACACCCCATGGGTTTAAACTTAAAAAATGCCAAACATGCGCCAATATGACAACGCATTGTGTGGCTACACTCATTCCACAATTAAGCCGTCCTGTGTGGTGGTTATTATTGCGGTCTTGCTAATCAATCTTTCTCTCCCACAACAGGATCACACCACCCCACGACTGCCTTCTTCCAGAACAAAGACTCGAGCAATATCCTCCCATCCCAAACCCTAAATATAAGTATTATTCTATGAGGCAGTAGAATCTTTCAAATAGAATCTTCCAGTAAGACACGCGTTCGGGATATTCTTATTTAAACATAATAGTTCCGGGAAGAGGCAGTATAAAAACATCCAAAGGCTGCTTAACAATTCGTCTTCCTGGGAAGATAGGATTTAGAAAATCGTTTAACGATCGATTCGTCCAGTAAGTCGTTGCATCTTAAGGCTTGTGAGTCAAAAGCAGTGGTTTGTGTTGATTAGAAGTGTTATTAATGTTGTTTGACCAAATGAGTCAATGGGAAAAGGTTACGGGCTATAACACTCTTCAATCCTTTTTTTTCGACCTTTCGTTAACAGACCTCCGGAGATTGACTATGCTACCGTTCGATTTGCTACGATTGCACCTTTCCTGACGCAGTTATCGCGTAAAGAGTCCGAATGGTGACCCACGGCACGTTATCAGACGTCAGCCACACGCATTACGAGTTCAATTGGCAATGTAGAGCACAATAATCTCTGGGGTATTCGTTTGGTCATAATAAACTGGTCATGCGGCCCCGAACAAAACCGAACACCGTTGCATCGCATCTCAGCTCCGGCATTTCGCTGTTCATCCTACGAATGGATGAGAGTGGATGATGTTGTTTGCTAAAGATAATTTCCTTTGTGTTTTTTGTTGTTATGATTATTATTCTGTTTCATTAAGCCTTTGGAATACTCAAAACGAAGGTAGATATATAATTTTGCCAAGGATTGTCTAAACATCATTTCGGGTTACTATTCTTTGGTAATTGACCCTAGATCATGCATGATCTGATCAACTTCAATAGATGTAGCGTCTTCAAGCTTGGGATCAACGAAAATTCACTAAAATTGAAAAAAGCACCGATGCGAATTTCACATTTTTCACACTTCATGAGTAATATGCATATAATGTGGTTATTCGCAGCTTGCGTATGTGCAATTATGTATCGCTTCATTGTTTGAGCACCCATTACCAAGGTGAGTCGATTTTAGAATGGGGAACCGTGGTCAGTTTTGTTACATCGCAATAAGCATTCTCACGCAGAGAAGAGTGTAACAATTGTTCAAAATGCGCTATGCCCAGCACGAGAGGAATAGTTTGGCTTTGTCAATATTTTCAAACGGTTAGCTGCGCATTTATTAAACTTAGAGAGGTCCCAAACCGCTCCAGAAAATTATCTTCCTAAACGGCCTTTTAAAGATGGACGGACACATCATTCAATGTTCGTTCTGCCTAAATAATATCGTTTGATTGTTTTCCTAAAACGTTCGGTATTCCTGGGCACGGCAGTATTGTCTAACCGGTGATCCCACAGATAAATAGAGTTTGATTCTTGGAGAAACAATTCGACCACAACAATGCCTTGGACTTCCTTAGAGGTCAAATCTGGCCCAGCTCAAATGAACTCCTTCCTCACCGAGTAGTTGGCACGGAAATAAATCGAGCTCAACTTGAACCAGCAACAACAGCAACCTACGAGAATTGTGAGGTGGAGGAGGACAAGGAGGAGGAGGTGGGTGACGGGAAGAGCCGTTTGACAGGTGACTTGGCGGGGTTAGGGGGACTTCGGGATCGTTTCGGTTCTCCATGCTTGCGTGTATGCCCCTGACAACGGAGCGCACAGCTTGACAGCGGAGTGGGGGGGTATTGTAAAGTACATCGACCACCAACCCCCTCCCCCTCCCCTCCTTCCGCTTTCTCCGTCGCAACAGGAGAGAGACCGAGCAGCAAGAAATCTGATTTAGTGGGAGTGCTGTTTTGCTGCAGGGCGAGGCAAGCGCGAAAAGCATTTTCGCGTCGAAAAAAACGCTCGTTTATTCGAGCTTTTGAAAAAACGCTGACCGTGAAGTTAGGTTTAGGCCGTGACTGAATAGAAGAAGGTGTGTGACAGTTGTGCAGAGAGATAGGCCTCTTCACGGCCTTCTTGAAATTCCGACAATCACTTCACTCCATAATTTCGCATCGAGCTCAAAGTCAACAATTCCTCGGGGTTATTTTCAACAGTCTGTAATCTGGCAGTGATCATGTGGATGCCGTTCTTCTGTAAATTTCACCACCTCTGCTTCTGAATTCGCCGGTTCAAGAGACTTCGAGTGAGCTCATACCTCATAAAAATCTTTCTCCAGGCTTGTAGGATTCCCCTTATTGTATCCCCGTTGTTTAACTGGCCTCGAACGTTTTTCCTTTTTAACCATCCGTAGGCTTTTGAAAATTATCGTGTTTATTAGGGCTCTCGTCCGGGAGATAATCATTCGACGTCTTTGGTGGTCGTATATTAGACGACACCTCAGGTGAAGCAGGAACTAAAATACAGTTTAGGTATTATAATATCGTTTTTGTAGGCTGAACATTTTTGTCCACGTTACCTCCAATGATTGTAATCCCGAATATGAAAAACCGTCTCCGAGTTCCTGTTCAACGTTTTCCGGTGCAAATAATGATAGGAACAAATAAGGAATAACCGATTTGTTGTAAAGAGCATTCAATGGTGTACCCTTTGCATTGATCGAAAATCTTCAAATTGAGAGAGATTGGTCTCTAATGCAGGCAATATAATCCACTTGGCATCGAGTCTATTTAAAAAAGCACACGAGGGGTCAAAAGGTCAGTCAACAACAACTGGACTGTGAGGCGAGTGATTGAGGCGCCCGCGAGGGCTTGACCAAGTCTCTTGAAACTAAGATGGGTGCTGTCGTGTTTGCTAATTTTAACTATTAATTGTATTTTACTATGCTGACTATTGTACCACATTTTTAAGAATATACTATACGAGGTGGCTGCACGTGTTCTCATTCTGTAAAGGTCTCGGTTGGCCATTTGGGTGATACCGATATTACAGAAAATTCGTTTATTCTATATTCAGGGTTAATTCAACCACCCCATACAATACTACCACATTTGGCGTCGCAACTATGTCAAAAACGAACCTCGAATCCTTATCAGTTAATGCAACTTCCCGAGAAGTGTCGGACAACATTGAGCGTTTCGAAATTTGGGCTACCACCGAAGATAATCTCGCTGAAGAAAAGAAAGCGGCTGATTTTCTGAACGCCATTGTTAAAGATGCTTATGCTCTGGTGAAGAACTTGGTTTATCCGGATATTCCCTTTAAAATGCCACTCGCTAAGATCAGGAAGCAATAATTCAGCATGTTCAGCCTATAGCTTTTGATGCTGCTGAACGAAGCAAATTCCATGCTTTCATGCGAAAATCCGACCAAAACATCCGGATTTTATACTTTTACTTCAGACCCAGGCCGCAAAATGCAACTTTGTAGCTCAGTTAGACACGCAATTGCGCGACCGTTTAATTGCAGGCATCAATGATCCTAATCTCAAAAGGCAATTACTATTACTCAAGAATCCTACATTCCAGAGTGTTCGTGCTATATGCGAACAATTCCAAGATGTCTCGAACATTTTCAAAATTTCTGTTATTCCAGATCCCGTGTTTCACTCCAGATCTATCCCTAGGAGACAAAACGCGCGGATATTCAAAAATTGCAAAACCAAGACTGATCATTCATTCAATACTTGTCATTCGTGTTGAAGAAGTTCTGTCCACGTCCATGTATACAGAAGACCGACCAGTCGATTATTGGTATCACTGGTCATTCATTGAAAATACTATGTGTTATGCAAGGGGCGCAAACTCGTTCCAATGCCTTGGATCGGAAAAGGCCACCTTTTTCAAAGGGAATAATATTCCACCGTCTGGCGGTTTTATTCTTGGAAAAAGTGGAAATCGTATGGTTACTATGCTCGATGTTACTGATTCCCATCCTTCTGAAACAGCTGATCCGGCTAATACGACTCCATCCGTTCCAGACAAATGCTCGCAAGCTCTACCTCAGCGCTCTGAGCGTCTGGATTTGAAATCGCCGGTCGACTACCGCATGCCATCGAAGCTGCTGCACCCAGGTGATGTGGTGGTTGCTAACTTTTACTATTAATTGTGTTTTACTAAGCTGACTATTGTAACACACTTTTAAGAATATTCTAGACTACGTCGCTGCACGTGTCTTCAGTCTTTAAAGGTCTCGGTTGGCGTATATAGCTTCACCGGTATTACAGGCAATTCGTCTATTTTATAGTAAGGGTTAATTCAACCCCCCATACAATACTACCACAGGTGCATTTCCGAAAATGGCAGCGACGTGATCACTCTAGTGTAACTGACA
The DNA here is from genome assembly GCA_028672205.1 of Proteocephalus fallax. Lineage (NCBI taxonomy): Eukaryota > Metazoa > Platyhelminthes > Cestoda > Proteocephalidea > Proteocephalidae > Proteocephalus > Proteocephalus fallax. Next base: position 55,622 of record JAPUBX010001774.1, on the reverse strand, counting down.
GCTGAAAATAACGACCAGACATTTCAAAGTTGAGCTCGAGGCGAAATTGTGTGGCGAATCCATCAACGGCTTCTCAGCATCAGCTTTCAGAGAAGGCATGATGGATACGCATTTTGACGCATCATACATCATCGTGATTATTCTCGGTTATCTTGACTCGACCTTCGCCTAACGATGTCACAAAAGGAGGCGTTCGGTATCTCTGTTCTTAAAAGGAAAGGGAATTTCATTAGCAAATAATATTTCCTGAAAACAAAAACCCAGATAATTGATTGACAATATTTGGTAAAACATTTTTCATCAAATTAGGCAGACGCAAAATTAATTTCCTAATTTCCACGTCTTCCCTTTTGTATGAGTGATTAACTCCGATTGACTTCTCCATCCGCAGTCCAATAACACAGCTCTCCTCTCATTTATTAGGCATCTAATCTTCGATTACCAAACAAGCCGCTCCCATTGAAATACTCTTAAGACCTTGCTTGTTTGACGCGACAATCTCCTATTACAGGATGAACAAGCCTCATTAATGTGATTAATCGTGACCGCCACGCGCGTGATCGGAGGCCAGGTTGGAACCGGTGTCTCGAGTGACGCACTCCCTGGACAGACTTCAGGGCCAAATGTGTCGATTAACGTTTCAAGTGGAGGTGAAATGCTGAGGTTTGTAGAACGTAGCTAAACCACCGCTTCAGCTGACATTGTAGAAGGTTCGTCAGCTTCTCTGTGTTTCGGCAGCGAGGCTTTATTTGGTCGTTTGAGAGCCGCACATGCCAGTACGCTTTCGAGATTAAATCGAATACTACCAGTCTCCTTGCGACTCGGACGGGTAGAGGCGTGTTTGGCGCGAATCTCTGCCCAAACACTCATCTTGATTCGCCTCACTCGGTTTTGTGCAGTTGGTGAAACATCTTCCTTGCGCTTTCGACGGGTAGTTCGACCTACTCCTCGGCCTGGCCATTAGGCACGACGGTGGAGCCCAGATATTTGAAGACTATGACATACTCGAATGCCGCATCGTTGAGATATATTGGCTCGGAGTGGTGTTCGGGGCACGTTGAGAAGACTTTGGTTTTCGGAAACCGTATACCCAAACCTTCAAGTAACGCCTGTATGACTGGCGATGTTAAAGAATGGCTTGGTCGATCTATAATTGAGGTAATTTGTGATCTCCCGTATGGGTTACTGTTCCAACGGTATTTATTCAAAGTTATGATGCTTCGAGCATTCCTTGCCTCATTAAACCCGTGTTTCTTAATAGTAGGCTATCTTTCATTGAAATCAGAGACGTTATCATCCATAGTGACACACCATCTGTCATTTTTCTAGTTTATAACTTCTCCGTTCACTACTCAACCAACCGTCGGTGTTCCAGTTACGCGATCAACCTGTGACCTATATAAGAAATAGAACAGCTACATATAATGAAGCAACTACTTCTCCTACTACTACTACTACTACTACTACTGCAACTAATACAGATACTACTCCGACAGCTACTACTACGAAGACTACATGTACTAAAGCGACTACTTTAACGAAGACTCCTGCTAATTATGTGACTTCATCTAATATGACTAGTACTACTACTTTAGCTTGGTCTTCTTCTACTAATGCTGCTACTACTACTACTACTGACACTTATACATATGCAGTTACTACTATGACGACTACATGTACTAATGCGACTAATTTGACGAAGACTCCTACTAATTATGTGACTCCATCTAATATTACTTTACTACTACTTTATCTTCTTCTTCTGCTACTACTACTACAACTACTTCTGCTTCTTATACAGCTACTACTATTACAACTGACACGAATACATATACAGTTACTACTATGACGACTACTACTAAAGCTACTTCTACTACTCTGAATTATGCTGAAAATACCCCTACTAGTACATCTACAGAACAAAATTAAACTATTACTGACGGACCATAGAGCGGAGAATATTAATGTAGGAAATGCATACAAGAAATGTCCACGATCGACAGGTTCCAGTCGTCTCACAGATTAACGATCACAAATTAAAACAAATTTGAATAATACGGAAAATAAATGTGCTAAAATTGGTGGCCACGAAACTGGAAACACGAGAACACCAAAGTTATACACAAATGGTTTGATGACAGTTTGTATAGCGTGTGTGTACAAGCAGCAGGCGATTTGATCGACTAAATGCTTTCAATTTTTTTGATTTTCGCGCTGAATAAATAAATTGGTTAAGCCCAAATGCACATTTATGTGCACAAAATTGTGCAATAAAAATGTTTCTTTGCATTTAAGAAATAGGAGAACTGTTAATATCCCTTTGATAAAAAAATACACTCGTAAAAGTTAAAGCTTTTCCCCAATGTCCTTTGCGTCAAATAAATGTTTTTTTTTGTGGTGCAGGAGGCCAGGAAATATTTCGTTTGACGCACACACCTCTACGCGATTGGTGCGCGCGTTGCTTTGACTGGACAGGTCTGCGCACGCATCAGTTCGTTATCCGCCCGCTGATTGGCTGTGGCGAATTGCGCTCGCGCTCACCCTGGCACGCACACACCTGCCACGGGGGTAATCTATCATCACATCAACCCGGACATTTCGTGGTGGTAGAGTGGGAAAGATTGGAAAAAGGGGGGGCGTAGGGTAGAGCGCGCGCGCCATTTCTTGTCGTTCTCCACCAAGCCAAATAATGCTGCTACCACTAAACAGCACACTTCTTGCAGTGCGCGTGTTTATCGAGGCTGAGATAGCTAGGAAACATATTGTAGCCAGTCAGTTCTGACAGCTGTCCAGGTGTCAAAGTGTCGCAGATGTCGTCGACGACTTAAAGTCTCTAACATCGACGATTCGCTCCACCTCCTCCTCCTCCAATTCCTCCTCTGCATCCTGTCTACCGATCTCTCTGTCACCACTGACAGGGTTCATGACAGCATTCAAACTACGCCCATTGTGAACAAGGTGCCGTCCAGTGAATAAACAAAAATATTGATTGGTCGCCGAGGAAGGTTCCAGCGGGAACTCAAAACCCACAGTTGATGGCATCTGTACGCGTGAGTTGCCTTCTAGTTGATGCTATGAGTAATTTAAGGCTTGCGTGTTTGGGTCAATTAAGTCCTATTTAAATGTTCCCCGCCTAAACAAATAACTTGAATCACATAAACACGGAAGCCAACCGCAATCGTTCATAGGAGGTTCAAGAAACCTTCTCGTGTCACTGATTCAGAGATAAATTCACTTATCCTAGGGATTATGAGGTGATATATATGGTGAATCGTTCGTATTTATCCGAGATTGAAATGTGGAGGTTTTCAAGTTAGCAACTAGATCAGTGTTACTCAAACTTTTTCACTCGCGACACACTTGGGATATCTGAAAAGTTACGCGACACACTTTAAGTAAAAAAATATGTTTTGTTTAAAAATTATTTTCAACGTGTATATTTCTAATGCGATGGGTGGGCTTGCTTTCGAGAGCAAATAAGATTCAAACGGGGCTCTAATGTTGACAAACAAACACGCATTTCGTCGTCAAGTCGAAGGAGTCGCGCTCTCTTTTTTGATTTGATTTCAGTCAAAGCTGAAAATCCAAATTCACAACACCATGAAGACGCGAACGGCAAAATGATTTTGACTGCTTTCAAACTGAGAGCTGGAAACAACTGCTTCACGGAGAGCCAAAATTCGTCCAAACTTTTTTCGGCGAATCCCAGTCGATGGAATTTGTCATTTCTCAACTCGATCAGCTCTTCTTCCTCTTGACACGAAAGATTGATGTCTGGTTGCGAATATTTTTCAAAACTCTCGCGACACACCTGGGCATCTCTCGCGACACACAGTTTGAGTACCACGGAACTAGATAGACTAGCCCGATTTAATTCGTATTAAGCCTCTAAACGTCTAACACTCCTAGAAAAGACACTATTCGATATCTTTTATTGCAAAGCGAAAGTCTATCTACAGATTTATCGAATTTGGAGCGGTGATCGAGTGACCCCAGGTTCGACTCCCAGGTAAGACCAGCGAAAATAAGCCGGTGCAGCGGGGTTCGCCTTTGATCCGGAAGTTTACCAACCCGCGATAGAGGATGCAGCGACCCGTTCCACTGTGAACACTTCCACCTTGAAGCATCTGGAAGCATAAGTGACGTTAGTTTATCCACTAGCGAAAATAACTGTTTCGGCAACATTGGGTTGAAACCTTTGCTGCTCGCAATTGCACAAACCATCAAGGCAGATTCGCCTTACTGAGGAGTTTTTCAAAAAACGGTTTTCAATATCCGATCACCGATGTCACGAACCAATGAATGGTTGTCAAATTCAGCGGCCATTTTCAGCGGATTGGGGAGGGGGTCGACTTTTGCATTAAAATAAAACGGTAAGCTAGAGGACTGGTTTCAGTCACCAGCCTAATTTAAATTGAAATTAGCCAATCCAGGTGTTTTTTTATTGATAGAAAAATGGGTTTGTCCTTTTGAATTGAAATGACGGGGGTGAATTTGGTCGACTACTGACTAACGTGATTAAATCACTTGAAGGGGGGTGTGAAAAATACGCCAGTGAAGCGTTTGTCATGGTCAATCTGTTCGTGGGTAACCCTGGTTCGACTCCAAGTTCAGGCCAACAAAAAGGCACTAAAACGTGAGCTTTCGGAAGGGTTTGGAGATGGTTAAAGAAAACGCGAAAACAGTTGAATTAAAGTTCGGAGAAAACGTGAACGAAAATGTTTTTTTTCAGAACAAATTCTAAAGCACAAACGCGCAATCATTAAACGATGGAAATTTCTTATTTATGAAATCCTCACGATTTGTATCCCGTTCGCCTCCTCTCGTTCAGTTGGATTGAAGCTGCACTGTTAAGCAGCTGTTTGGTAGGACGGCCCAGCTGTTCGGGGTAATCAAGTATACACCCAAATGACGGCTCTGTCGGTTACTTGTCGTGTCGCACAAAATAGAGGGTTAAAGTAGCCCTCGTTTAATGTGGTCGAGTCAAGCTGTCTTGTGGAAGGTTCTGCCAGAAACAGACAGTCAGTGGACCAAAACTACCGAAGTGTTTGTCACACGCGACCAACATCCCTCCACTGGGCATTTGACGGGCCGATTTCCATCCTAAATTCAGTGATTTCAAGTTCCAATTTCTTTTTTTAAATTTAAATTAAGCACGCATTTTCAACGGAAGATCGTTTATTGATATGTATAATACATGATACAATGTATGAATAATATTTTTTGATATATTTCAATTAGACAATTCGTTAGGTTCACCAAAATAATCGGTATCTGTAAATGTGCACACGACGGTGAAAATTTACACATAGGTCATTTATCTTTTATAAATGGTTGACGCACTACTGCATAAATCAATAAACAGATGATTATTGTCAATTAAAAAATGATATTTGATTTGAATCTGAAAAAAATGAGCTCAAAACACAAATTATGCTGATTCGTTAGCAATTAACATCAAAATATCCAACAATTTCTTACCTCGGTTTCTCCACACAGCTCTTCAGTTCAACGTGTTCCAGTGCGATTACATCACTCGGCTCGCAGTCAACTGATGACCCCCAAGTTTCGTCAGCTCACACAGCCAACCCGTCTTCTTCCTCCTCATCTTCTCCTCCTCCGCCGTCGTCGTTGACACCCGCGATGTCATCAACGGGACCCCAACAACCCAGTCTCTCACTCCCAGGCTCCAGTAGTCCCCCTCCTGTTGTTTTGGTGGAACCCGGCGCTGAAACGCTTCCGGAGAGCCCCGCAAAAACGCCCGACGCCTTTCTTCGGCTCGAGGAAGAAGCCAGCCCGGAGACGATCGATGAGTCACCCATCCTAAAGACGGGGTTCACGGGGGATGCTTACGGCAAACACTCGGCGGAATTCAACAGCTACACGGAGGAACCGTTTGGAAGTAATTTGAAGCAAGATACCGATGCAATTCACAAGTACGTTTATTCATTCTGTAAACTTATAACGATGTCGAGTCTGATGAGCTCAATTATCCGTTTGCATCAAGTGATAAAGTAAAGCTCTCGTATTTGTTCCGTTTTTCCCTGATTTTTTAAATTTGAAACAGTTTTATTGATATTTATTACGAAAAATAGCATTTGAGCTAATCTTAATTCATTCGTTTTCAAGGTCTGCCTTTAAGCTTCTAAAAGAGTTTAATTTTTATTTCGTGCATCAAATCACTTCTAAAACATTGACTGAATAGGTGGATATACCAAGAATTCTAAACGAAAATCGATCTCAATACCTGTAAAAAAGTTAAGGAAACAATTAAATTTACATTTTCACCAGGCACTTGCATTGATAGCAGCCATAGTAATAGTAGTAGCAGTCGTAGTTGTAGCATTAGTAGTAGAAGTAGATGTAGTAGAAATAGCAGTTGTAGAAATAGCAGTTGTAGCTGTAGCTGTAGTATTAGTAGTAGGAGCCGTAGTATAAGTAGTAGTGGTAGCAGCCGTAGTATAAGTAGTAGTATTACTAGTAGTAGTCGTAGTAGGAGTTGAAGTAGTAGTAGCAAGTTCATTTTCAGTGCTGGGCCTACAAAAAGGTATCATTCTAGAGATTGGTTCTACTTCCGCAGTGGAATTTATCGAGCGTTCGGGGAGTAACTTATCTATTGAAAAGCGAATCCTTCTGAGACTCAAAAACCGGAGACAAATAATTCAAAATATCAGTTAAACGCCTAGTGGCGACCCTTGTCAGTCTAATTGGCCTAGACACTTGGCAGACGTTACTCTCACAAACTGGTTCCCAAAAAGCGACCATCTATAAATTTCCATTAATCTCTAGTCACCCGATGTTTCCACTGTTGGCGCTCATCTTCGAGAAATGCCAGCTGGCGACTTGCACCCCACGAGACACCGTCCGCAGTGGTGTAGCTGATATCTGCTCCTCCGATTCATTCCAGGAGGACATCTCAGTCTTCACGAAAGAGGTCAGTCTCCTCGTAGGTTGCCTCGTCTTTAAAATTGGTTAACCGAGGCCATGAAACGACTTCTACGAATTGGTTTCGATCTTTGGTACCCACTGAACGGTGTAGCGGTCAGCATCCCGACTCTGTTCGTAATCTTGCGACTCGGAGGCTGTCTCGGGTGCCGGAGAAAGTCTGGGCTCCAGGCGAGGCCCAGCGACGACTTCTTCGGATGACACTGTGAACGCTACCACCTGAGCAATATTTCCCAAGAAACTTATTGTAAATGTTGTCCATGGCGCCTTTATCGGGAGATAGCGAAAGCAAATAATCTAGACGATATCTAGCGCGCCAGAGTCTAGACTTTCTTGGCACTAGGAGGCCGCGAAGATGGTGGCCGTCGCGAAGCTGCGACCTGGAATATTTGATTACCGAGTATGCCTCATTATGACACTGAGGTTAAAAATGGGAATTTTTAATTGGTTCCTTTCGAAAGCAAATATATACCCTGGTGTAAATCGCTGGTAAGTTATTTGATTTTGAAATTGAACCTCTCCTGTAAATGTTTCATTGTATGTTGGGAATTCGTACCTTCGGAATCACGGGGAAACGACGAGTGCTTTGTAGCCTCCCTCGTCCAATTGCGAATCCTATTCGTTAGCCTACCCCCGCTAGCCTCGTTCTATCTGCTTTTCTCTTCTTCCCATTATAAGGCCTGTCCTAATTAATTAGTCTTGATGAACAGAATTAGGTTTTTCTTCATAATGACCAATCTCGAATACCTCTGTCGGACTTGGTTCCGACCAGGAAACTAAGCAAATTCACGGCTCTTCGCCGTTCTCCAGTTTTCTCGGCGTAGCAAACCCTAAAAATGCAGCTGTAGGTGAAGCAGTGGGCATCCGCTGTTCGCGAAAGACCCCGGGATCGACTCCCAATCAAATCACCGAATAAAGACCGGGTCTGTCAGTGTGCGAATTTAATCCAGCGACTTGGAGGTTTGCGGTTGGTGGAAACCGGCAATTGTGCAGGCCCTGGATGCTGCCTCTCCATTGGATTGTGATGCAGACACGGCCATGCCATTTACCTCCTCATCGGATTGCACAACTGACCACACCACATGAATCTTCATTTCAATTTCATTCATGAACCATCCAGTCAATCTGCCAAACATGGTCCCATGGATGTTATGGAATTGAGTGGCTTCAAGTTAGCATCTGGCAGTGCTGTAAACGACGAATTTGCTCGCCACGGGTGGTTTGACGCAAGGCACTTCAGCACTATCGACACGCCAATCAAACTAAGAGATTTAAGAATTCCACGTCATAAGTAGTGTTAATGGTTTATAAAAGAAGCGTTACATTTACGCCGAATTAAACCGAGGGGGGGTCTGAAGATTTTGTGTAGAATAAAACCAAACACTTTTTTGTCCATAAATCGCTTCCCTTTTCATCCACCAATTTTGGGTACAGAAAATTCAGTTCGGTAAAATATAAATATAAGATTCTCTGCTCCAATCTCCTACGAGAGGATGGACCGGCTTCACGGGGTTTGCCATGAAGTTTATCGGTAATATGTTTACATGTAACCGCGTCTCCAGTGCCACCCGAGGTGCTTGCCTGATCTGGGAATCGAACCCGGGTCCTTCACCAACAGATTGAGGATGTTCGAGTTTCGAGTTTCGTTTTTGAAATCAAATTAAACATTCATTTTCAATAAACCATAAACAATTGAAGCCTTGAAAGAAAACATTCGACGAGAAATTTCCGAGATCGAGTCTCAATTATGCCGAAACATAATCTAAAATGTCTCCAACTGAATCGAAATCTTTAAGCGATTACGTGGCAATATATTTTTTATCAATTATAACCTATAAGCCATTTAACATATCAATAAACAGATTATGATTTTTCATCCAAAATCGAAACTCCACCTTGAAAGCCGACGAACATCAGCAAAGCGGTAGCCGTGTTGTCCTTCCGACACATCGAGGAGCACGAATCAGTGGTAAAAGTGGCATCGCCAAAAGTATTCACACGCTTCGATGGCGGAAGGAAGTTGGTGCTACCATATTGGCGACTGTGCCCCATGAACTGCGGCAGCTGCGCGTATCTCAGTCGAGGCGACAGTTTTCGGATGGGCGGGGCTTCCTCGCATACCCCAGCCTCCCAGACTCCCCTCCCCAACTGTCCCCACATGTCCGCGTTTCCTGTGGGGTCTTTTTCGAAAGTGAGAAGAGTAAATCGACAAAATATTTTGCTTCCTGTATGTTTTGCAACCCTAAATGGACCAGTGATGCCTTTAATGCGGAACCCGGCAACATCTGGTCAACCTATCAGGCTGGTAAAGTGGTATTTCGGCTATCATTGGCCGTTGTTATCGTTGATGTTGGAGCAGTGTCTTGTGGGATTCTGGTTAGCTTCGTTCGTGGTCGTATTCGTCGTCTTAGGTATTGGTATGAACTCCAGATAACCGTTTACATAATGGACTTCTAATATCGTGGACTCTCCCTCGCTCAAGAAATGATTACTATCCGACAGCTTCCGGCGCAAAACTTTCTCTTTAGAGATAATCTACCGCTGGATGTTCAAAAACACAGATATTATTTTCACAAATCTACTGGGGAAAACGAAACCGTGTACCGATTACGTCAGTAAAGTTAGAATGCGTCGATTCGCGAGCGCGAACAGGATCTACATAAACGCATTTGTTAAAAACGGAATTCTGTCTATCTCCCACACAATCCGAAATAGAGTGTCCTTCGTGTTGGTCCTCGTGACTCGAGGCTGCGCCCATCTTGTCTGCTTGTTTGAACACCCCCCTCTCCACCCCCTCAGCCCCTCGTTTGCCCACCCCAGTCTCCACACAGACCTCGAATGAGATGATTCATTTTTTCATTTCGTAAATGCAAAAACTTCTCCTACTTCTTCTTCTTCGATTAATTAAACCCATGGCGTTAATGGATGCATTCGCTGTTCATATCGATTGCATTAGGAAACTCGGGGCTGAAAGCGCTTCCATTAGGAAAACCGTGTCTATGCCACTTGTCCCTTCACCTCACCTCCACCACCGACACGACACCCTCGTCTCCCCGTCCCGTTCTCTAGTACCCCCATTAGTGGTTGGTGTCGCATTTTTGCATTCCTGGTCCCACCACCTCCGACTGAGATGATATCTCCTTGTTTTCGTATTTGTTTGTCACTACCAGCCTCTTAAGGTGTGATAATGGTACCTTTTGCAATAAACAACAATGCAGTTGGTATCACAGATTCGTGCCGCTACAGGAGAGCGTATTCAAATCTTGGAATGACGAAAATGCTGCCTTTCGATTCGCAACGGTTTGATATCAGATTTGTCGGGTGGGATATTTCCCACCCTCTTTTAACTTCACTTGAAAACTTTTACTGTATAATTGAGATAGGAAGTCTGTGTCGGTTGAAGCCGTGATATTCCCTTAAAAAGCCTGGCTGTCAGATGTTGGCAAAAATATGGAGAAGTTAAATCGGACTCAGTTTACTCGAAATCGGGAGGCGCTCAGCATCGACACTCTCTTCATGAGATACCCTGGGTTCGACTCAAAGCCAGACTGGCTGAGCGGCGTGCACTTTTAATCTTCCTTCTTGGAGGCTGCAAGATACGGAATTTAACCAGTCTGGGTTCCACGTATGACCCTCGTGTCCTGGTTAAATGTTGGCTGAAGCATTAGCGGTGGACACTTCAACCGCCTACGCAGAAATTCGATTAGAATCTGCAGTAGCAGGAAGAGACCCCATCTTGGTGCTATTCATACTGTTCATATCACAGCTTCACATAGACCAGTAAGCACCCGGGTGCCCCCTCTCTGATGTACGAAGCAAGAGGGAGAAGTAGTCGTAATAGCAGAAGCACCTCTGATCGTGGAGGGGTCAGAGGTCATGCCAATCTCCCGCGGGGGGATAAAGAAGGCTTCACAAATAGCGGCTGTCGATAGCGGCTCCAGCGACGCGCCTCGTAGACCGTCAGCAGACTCTGGCGCTTAACGTCTGCTTTGACGGTGCCGATCTACGTTTTTAGTAGCCCGAAGCAGACGCGAACTTTCGTCCGGAGGTTTATCTCTGTGCGGCCAAGTGTTGGATATTCCTCGCGGGAAATATCACCTCCTCTTCTTGCGCCATCGCAGGTGTGCCGACAATTGTACGGCTTTTTTCAAAGAATCTTCCTCTAAATGCCATCCATGAGGCTGCCTCATCCTTCAGTATAAGGAGATAGTCGTATGAAAACGGTTTTAAGCGACTGAAAGGCAGTGTTGCCGCTAACTGACCACGCCTTATCACAAGCTCCGACATCCTATAAAGTAAAGGACAACTGTAACAATGCTTTTTTTGCAATTCTGCTGGGCTGCTAAAACCACAACAGTTAAACTTTTAGTCGCTGTGCTGTCAGGACGCGCGTTTCTGACAGAACGTGTTGGTCTTCTCTCTTCTTGTGTGCGTGTGTGTGTGTGACCGAGAAATGTAACAGAATACAGAATTTGGGGGAAACCGCTCATGGGATATGTATTATCCATCCACAATTTCAACCCCGCCTACCCACCCACCCACCCAACCAGTCCCGCACTGGCCAGTTCCAGGCGTCAGAAGCAACCCCTCTCCCAACACCGTCGCAGTCTCCGTTGCACGTGGTTTGGTGAACAAAACTCATTAATTATGCCTCTAGTCTCCAGCACATCTCCTCTTCCACCACCAACAGCGTCTGATATCGACCAAGAAAAGTAGAAAAAAAATGAAAACGGTTTCTGACTTTCCAAATATGAAATGTGTCTGTTGTTTAGTGTCGTGGACTTGTGGGCTAGACATCATTGTAGTTGTGACCGTTTTGGGGCCCGACATATGAATTTCTTTTTCCCAAAACCGTTGCGAGCTCTGTGCCCACAGCTTTCGAGTCGCAAATGGAAACAAGGGAGAAGATTGATGAGTGCTGTCAGCTCTTAAAATTGGTGTTGGAGTTTGTGTGGGGAATCAATGAGTAGGATTCGACGGGGAGGAAGGGGGAGTGGTGAATAAGGAAGGTGGTAGATGTATTTTGTTTCAACGAACGCATTGTTTGAAATTTCGGTCAAATTCACGACTCAATGCAAGAACAACACAAGTAAGTTCAAGCGATTGCAAAAAAACTTAAAATAGGATGTCCTAGGTCAAAGATAACTGTGTTGCTCGAAAGAGGACGTGGTTGTCTCTTTTAAGTGATGCGTAATTGCTCATCACAGAATGCGGAATTAGAAGTTGAGAAGGGAGGGAAGGTGTTTGAGGGGGTGAAGAAGTTTAGTGGGAGGAATTAAAAGGGGATGATAAGGTTTATGAGAAATGGGTTGAGGAGGAGGAGGAGGAGGATTCGAGAGTCTGAATATTGCTTTACAGAGTCTACGAGCACCAAACATGTCAGCATTAAAATTTCGAACTTATAAAACCAATAATGGGAATGGATATTATGCGTTAAACACTAGTTGATTGGTCCACCTCTGTTTTTTACTATTTGTTTCCTTTTTCGCTTAGTCAGGGCTTGCTAAAGGGGTGTGCTTCCATTGCAAATGCGGATTGGCCTGTAGTCAATAGTTGTTTCTTAAATACTCACTTATCATTGTGCTCAACTGTGCATGGATAAGTGATTGACACTGCGGAAATTGACCACTTTTTAATTACCACGATGATATTCGCCATATGCTGAGTCAGTCGGTGAATGTTGACAAATGTTGATCATCGGGCGATATTGACGCTTAGCAAACAGAGTTAGTGTGCCCCGTCAATCTTGACCAACTGGTTCATGGTTGAAAAACAAGAATAGCTTAATTAAAGCAGCCAGGTTCAACTTACAAAACTTTTTCTCGTGGAGATTGAAATCCATTTCCTGGCGAAGCGTGTCCGACATTTGACGGCGATGTGGATAGTCAGTGGTCAGTTTTTAATGAGAATTTTTTTTAAATTCTTCTAGATGGGTGGAGCAAGTCGGTCGCTTTTCACATCAAGCCAAGAACTGAACCTCTTGGTAAGGTGTCTGATGGTTCAATTACGTAATCTATATTTTAAAATGCACATTCTCTATAAACCAACATCTCTTTTAGATGGTCCAGGCAATCCATGTTCTGCGATTTCATCTCCTAGAAATCGAGAAAGTGAGTTGTCCATTTCACTTGAAATGTTTATAATGATTGTTTGTATGATCTCCAAGAATGAATATCAGTATTATATTTATAAAAAATGGTAGATTTATAGCCTTGAGGTGATCCCATTAAAATGCGTTCATGCATCATTTGGTTGTCAAACTGCAAAATCCAGAGTTAAATAAAATAAACTGGCTTGTTTCATTCATTCTACTCAGATTATTTAATTTAATATGATCGTTTTCGTGGTAATCAATAGTTATAATCTTCGAAGCGGCGTAAAAATTATCCTTCTCTATGATTTGCGAGGTTTTGTAGCTACCAGACTATACGCAGAGGATAAATTGCGCAGCCAACCTACCACAACCTAATTGCTATCCAACACGAAACGGGGCGAATTATCGAATCAAAATTAAACGTAGATCCGAATACGACACAGCCAGTCCATCTATCTAGGTTTGTGGAGGATTGCTGGCCAAATCAAAGCCAATTAGTGTCGGAGAGTGAGCGGGAGAGAGTGGGGAAGCAATCTCAAGTGCCAGGCCACGCCACCACGTGTCTTTTTGTGAACGTGGTGTGCGGAGGGAAGGTTGAGGAGGAGATGCGGGACTGATTTATGCCGGTTTTGCGTGTCTCTTCAAACAGCCTACCCGCCCCAAGGCTTCACCACCACCGCCACCCCCAAGTGCTCCACCGTCCGCGTTGTCGTCGTCGTCGTCACGCAATTAAAACACCGAGGCACATACAATTTGAACGACGCATTTTGATGAATTATTCAGTGGGTGTCGAGGCATGCGGGTTCGCCAGTGTTTGTGTGTGTGTGTGTCGGTTTGTGAATCATTAATTGACTTGTTTGGGTGGCGGACCGTCGGGGGTGACCAAATATTTTGGGATATGCGAGTTGTCATAACTGACAATCAGGAGATGTCCATTAATTGTGGGGTATTCATGTGTTCAATGCAGGGCGGCGTGACAAATACAGACGCAGTGGTTGCTATTCCGGGTTCAAAATAGTCTTTGAGGTGGCTAGCTGCTGTCAGAGATTGAGCCGGCAGCTTCATGGATGTCGCGGATCGTAGCTGCCTACGCAAGGCTGCCAGGTCAGAACAGATCGTTATCCAGTTCTGGTTCCAACGACGCATCTCGTGGACCTTCCGTAGATCAAAGAGTTCCACGTCCTCCTTGACAGTGCTGATCGACGTTCTTAGTTGTCCACCGACCCGGCAGCGTCAACCTGTGCATGGTGACGGCGCAAGACATGGTTTAATGAGCTCTGTCGCTGGCTGGCACAGAAAGTGGCCGCACCACTGCATCCGACGGCTGCCAGCTTCTCCGCGTCTAAACATCGACGCCTTATGTCGTCGTTTGAGAGCTTTTTGAAACAGTTAATATTCACCGAAGATGCCATGTTTTCTTGCGTCCGAGTAGGTTCATGAGTTGTGCGACAACTTCTGCACGCGGTACATAGCCTGTCTCAAGAACAAGATCCCCATCGACCTGGTTATAGAGGACCGGGAGTCTGGAGGGTCTACGGGATCCGTCGCCAACAGTCCGCAGCCATCATTTGGCACCTCCTCGTCCGTCGACCTGGCACAGCTCTCTTTCCGAGAGAACTTCGCTGACGCACTACCCCAACAAGCCGGGCAATCAATGTCGACGAATCATTCGACGAACCAGACGTCAGTGTCCAATGGGCATCCCCAGTCTGCATCCGCGCCGTCGACGTCAACAATGAGCACAGTTGCTGCTGCTGCCAAAGCCATGATGCTACAGGCAGCTGGACTAGGCTCCGATGAACACAGGGACACCGGGTCCAACCGGGTAAGTGCCTCTGGCATATTCTCGACGATTTCTACTGGAAAGAGGCGTCGTTTGCTTTACGACAGGCCACGAGAGTCAACAATAGACATGTGTTAAAGGTCGGGGGCAAACATTGTGAACAATGCGTCGATCGATGCTGATTTAATCGGGGAATGGGATGCCAATTACAGGAGAATAATGGGAGAAAATCGACTTTAAGAAACTTTGGTCTGACAAACGCCAAATTCCGGTCAAGTTTAAAAAACAGTTATTAAATAACCTTGATTGGTCAATATAGATTCAAATCGTACCTTTGACGCTGTCATGTTCGTTGCCAATTGAAAGGTGAAGGCCTCATAACATTTATTTCTGGTGATCTGGTTCCTATCGGGTCGCCGATGAAGATGCTTGGGCGATATCTAGAGCCACATTTAAATTCCAATAATTGTCATCACAACAGAGGTATAATCTCTAAAATTGAAGTGGCTCACAAGACCCTTTGGAGTTCATCACAGTGTCGTGGAACCCCTTCGACTAGCTTATTTATTGCTGTGGTGCTCGCTGAAATTAAACACAGTCCAGTACTTCATAATTTCGCCTCATCTCGCCCTGTCTTGGTATTCTGGGCAGGGTGGGGTTGTGCTTGATGAGGCACGGTAGTTGTTGTCGTCTTAAAACGGGGACATCTGCCTCAGAGCACCCCACCGTCTTGGTTTTGGCTCGACTGAATTTCACACGAAATGCTGAATCTGTGTCAGTTGATACCAGTCTTACTAACGGGGGCGTAATTGGAAAAAATCCGACATTCACAGCATGGAGTATGGTTCTTGAAGCAGGCAATAGATGTTTACAGAGTGCGCTGAGTAATAGCCAATCACCATCTCTACCAATCACACTAAACATGCGCGTGATCATTTTTAGTAGGCAATCAAAATCAACTCGGTATTTAGGTCGTTAAAGGAATGGCCCTATTTACCCCCTGACCTTGCGTTCACGATATCTGGATATCTGAAACGCGACCTTGGGGTCAACGATATCCCTTATATGCCCACCTTTCCATGCCCCCAGCGTCCTAGGTGGCACCATGCCAACCGCGAATATAAACAAACGGGACAAGTGACGTTTATTGGTGTCAAAGCAATAATTATCTAAGCGGTCTCTACGGCGAGGCAGTTTCCATGACCCCAAAATCTGCAAGCGATCTTGTGTCGTTTAATTTTTAAAAAGACTACATGCTGGGTAGTCACTGTGGCCTCCTAGAAGCACCTCAGGCAGGTTTCAAAGCTCACCAATGTCTTGCAATGTCTTGCGTGTACTCGTGGTAACCGTATCAAAAGTTTAAGGAAACTGAATCATCGCCGAAAACATTCCCATTCATCATTTGCAAATGCTAATCTGCCTTTTCACGGCGGTTTCAGTATAGCCGGAATTATTAATAAGGACCGACAATCCACTGAAATACACGCATTGCTAAACGAGGGAAGTTAGTGTTTTACCAAACATTTTCGTATTAACAAAAAAATGCTTCCAACAGTCATGTCGAATTTCACTCAACTGAAGCATGATTCCACCACGGGAAATCGAGATCATGTCTTTCACAGTTGATCGTTGATATGTATTACCATCTCAGTTGCAAACTGACTCTCAACCCAAATTCGTGTAATTGCCGGGTATGCGATGATAAACTCGATTTACTCACTCAAAAATGAGTGTCTTTTTGATGCAACATCGAGTACGACTGTTGAGACGTAGGTAATCATGTCGTCTTTCATTTCAAAACTTTAAAAAATGTAAAAAAAACTTCATTTACGAAATTTCATATCCTCTATGTTTGGGGCAGGACACTTCAGTTAGTAGAGAAATCCGCAACCTCGTCGAATCGGTTGATGCTGTGGGGCTCTTGGCAGCTGAAATTCGGCGCCTGTTGGTTGGTGTGAGTAAGCAGCTGGGGATGGAAATCAGCATCACCATCATCAACCCCCACCCTTAGCTCGGTTCTTTTCGCATTTCCACAAGTCTTATCACCGCCGACTGTCATTCAGCCTGGCGCCAATGCCCACATCAACCTTTGTCTTGAGACGAATTATTTTGTTGGACGAAAAGAGTTGCACTCATGCTCGTATTTCTTCTTCTAGGCATTAGATCGACAACCCTGCTTCGGGAGCTCGTGTTTCTCCAGTCCATCTCTCGCCAGCGGTGTGGACTTCAGAGGCGACACGGACCAGACAAACGCCGCCCCCTACCATCCTCTGACTGCCCACTCAGCCTCCTCCCCCTCTTCCACCCTGTACCCCACTCCGCACCACATGACGCCCCAGAATTACCCGCCCCCACACATCCACCATCTCCACCAGCACTCCCTAAACCCAACAACCGACCAATCTCGCGGAAGCTTCTACCAGAGGTGCGATGAACGCTGGAACTACTTTCCCTCACCGGCAAACCCGTTCGCGGAAGTCGTGGGTCCTCGACAGTCCGCATACGACGCCAGCTACCCTGTGGGACACTATGACAGCCACTCACAGGCCATGTTTCCGCACGCCAGGAAGGTGAACCCGGCTGGGGGACTGAAGAATGGGGGATGGCATGGATTGGACATGAGCAACGGTTGCGGAGGTGGTGGAATGGGGGCCGGAAGTTCGTCCGCAGT
The DNA here is from genome assembly GCA_028672205.1 of Proteocephalus fallax. Taxonomy (NCBI): domain Eukaryota; kingdom Metazoa; phylum Platyhelminthes; class Cestoda; order Proteocephalidea; family Proteocephalidae; genus Proteocephalus; species Proteocephalus fallax. The sequence continues at coordinate 38,129 of JAPUBX010001774.1, read as the reverse complement.
TAGCTCTGGAAGCGGTGGAGGCCAAGAAATGACAAGTAAGTCGCGTTTTGAATGATTGTCATATATTGAATTAGTCTATTAAGGTCATTCGGACAGTGTTACATGGCGAGAACGATTCGCGCTGCTGATTTGAAAGCAAAATCGTGTTCAAACTCCAGATGTACATGGTAGGAGAGATAGGGTTTAGCAATGTGTCGTCTGTATCGGAAAAAATGCAACCATTGCGTAGATAGAAGGTATTTATTTGGTGCAGCGAATAGTTCTGTCGATCCTAATAATTAATTCTGACCACTTTGCTGTTCAGTTAGATTGGCATATGGTGAAATTGATCGATTTCCTTAAACGTTTCCAACTGCTAACTTGAGTGAATGAAAATTCGCTGGACACACAGTTATAAAACCGCTCCACAAAGCCTGTGAGAATCGTCTTACATATTTTCAGGTAATCGACGTTTTTGTAAAGTCAATACTATTAGGCAAAAGCCGTGTCGAAGCGTTTTTTTCCGTAGTTTCAACTTTTCTGTGTCAGTGAGAGAAATTATGTCAAAATCAGCTGATCAACCACCATTTAACACTGTCGGTTTTGAAATCCGAGCTTGTGTCCAAGAACACGCTTTTAAGGGTTTCAGCTCCCAAATTAAGGGCTGATGAAAGTTTGATGTGTTTTGTGATTAAACGGCTGCGAACGATCAACAGCCACTTTCTCACGCACTTCTCCTTTCGAGATGCCGAACTCATGGATAAGTTGTCAAAATTATCCGTAGCCGCCACAGAATTGACTATTCCTTCTGTTGGAGAATTCCATTTTCAACTTGAATGGGTGGTCAATCCGTTGCCACGTTGCTAAGGTCTGCGGGAACGCGTGTCTGATATCGCCATTGGATCTTAAGAAAGCATGACCTGACAAATTGGCAACACGTTCCAGCCGCCGTGTTTATCTAACCCCCCTCGCAAGCCCAACCTCCCTGGGGTGTGCCCTGATAGGCTTACATGACTTTTAATCAGGTGAATTAATACCCTGCAGACACCACTATGTTTTCTCAGATTGGGGTTTCTAATATTAGCTGTTCGCAGTTCCCGCGTGACAGAGGATAATGGATAGGAGTTAATTGATTTAGCAAAGCACCCCGACCCTGCAAATGATTTACCCACTACTAAGAACGCTTTTATGGAGTATTTTTTCCTAATATAATTAAAATGCGACTTTAGCGAGACCTCCTTACTGTTAGCATCGATTAACAAGATTGAAAGACCATTTATGAACTGTTAAATTGAAGTTTAACAAGAATTATTAAAACATGTCCTCGCTTTACAAAGGTCACGATGGGCTACTCGGAGTTTCCGCTTCGACTGTTTCGGGAAAAATTATCCATTTCCCATAGACAGCCGTTATTGTGGGAATTTAAATGTATTACTTTGATTTTATTTACATCACATACCTGACGCGTGATGACACGACAAACATGAGTAAATAAATAAATGGATAATTCCTTTTCACAAAATATAACTTATAAATAAGGTGCAAGCCCTTTTTTCCAGCAATACTTGGTGTCTACCGATTGGATCGCCGAAACATTACACCAACCCTTCGTTGCCAATTGATTTTTCACTCAGGCGAGGTGAAATAGTCGAACGCTCGCCCTTAGCAAATCACTGGAAAATACCCGTAGATTCGCCTGTAGCCGCCCTTTCTACAATTTGTTATCACTATTTTCTGACAAAGTTAGCCTGCTTATAAATTGTGTTCATTGCGAGAAGCGGACGTGTTTGCTTCGCGATTTTAACCTCAGATGAATAACAAAATTCTCGTCAAGTGGTTTCTCAGTCCAGAGGACGCGAACCTTCTCCATGTTTGATTGATGACAATCAATTTGACTCTTTTTAAAGAAACCCCATACACAGTCGGCCAATATTTTCACGACAGCCTCCGAAACATTGCTTCTTCCACCAACACACTCCAGCCGCGAATTCTCCCAGGGCTCGTTTGACCGACAGGTTTCGCGTCCTCGAAATTTCCCCTCCTCCTGCATTGACCTTTACTTCCACGCGAATTTCGTTTAAAATGCCAATAACCTAAATGCCACAGCCGCTACGCCTGAATCTCCACCAAAACGACCACCTCACGACCAAGTCGTCCAATTAGTACGTCGAGCGGATATTTGATGGTTTATGTTAGCAGAGGGTTGTGGTGGGTTTGGATTTACGCCAATTAGTTGGAAAAGGAAATTGCAGCTGTTATAGTTTGTGTGCAAGTTTGTTTCCTGGGGGGGTGTGGGCGTAGAGACGGCAGCTGACGAGAAACGACCACGTCTACCAATGCTGGAACGACCTTTCCTAAAGGCGAGGAATAACAAAGAAGCACTGGTAGACATTTGGTGCTTTTTAGAAACTGATAACACCGAAATAATCTGCAAAATTGACAATTGGTTATTGCGGGAAATTGTTGAAATTCAAAAAGGAAACATACCACCCCAAATAGGCCTTGATCAACCATTGATCGTTACTTACTAATGCAGGATGGTCTGCAACTCTAACTGACGTGTTTTGCCTGGAACGAAAGTCAAAATACACTACAGGTATGAGACATAATTAATTAGGACTTAAACAACGTATTCCCTAATTGGAGAAACGATATTTTAAATGTTTTGTTCATCGGCAGAGATTTATTTCGATAAATAAGTAAATAACAACTATTCACAGAACTGTTCCAAGGATAAATAACGCTTGAAATAAGTTCAATGTGTCAAGCATGGTTCGGTGATCCATGAATAGATCCACGAGTAACATAGATTGAGTAGATTTCAGGAAAAATTAAATTGGAGTGATCGTAATCGATTGAAGAGTTATGACACCCATAGAAGCTGAGCATTTAATTTTTTCTTTCGTTCTCTTAATTTAACTGACATTCACGTCTATAATAGATAGACGCGTGTGTTTGCTTCCCTAGTTACTAAGAACACGACAAGAATCGACGTACAGACAAACGGGAAATCTAATTCCACCCCACCCACCCCCCATACGTCGAACTTGACATTTTCATGCATATGGCCAGTGATTCCTGCGTGCATCTGCATACTGATTCATCAATCATGGTTCTGTGTTCACAGAAAAGCAATCATCTCCCTAAGCCTGCGAGTCTTGAGGTGTATTCGCGAATGGATAATGAAAGTCACTAGCATTGGAATGGGTGGATTGTTTGATCATATCAACTGTTCAAACCATACTCGAATCTTAAATGGAGGCAGAATTAAGTTCGCCTTCGTTAATCGAAGTACCGCGGAGTGCGTTCGCCTATTCTGTTTAGTTATGTAGGTGAAACTGTAACTCTGAATTGATCGTTTCAACATGCCAGGGACAGCTTAGCCAGATGTTTGCGACGTGGAAGAGAGTCGCTTCCATACGGAAGTAGCAGATTCCAGTCGATGTTAGTTTTTTCGTCTCCAATCGGCAGTTAGCGCATCCAGAATCGTTCATCAGTTTACATCGTTTCCGGAAATTGTTCCAGATTCTTCGGTACATACGACCCCCGGTCAAACCCCGGAGAATTTTACCCAGAACCATTCACCTGATATCCGTTATAGTCAGCGCGCAAGACCTAGGTATCAGGTTCCCAGCTTTTCAGACAGCCGATACATCTTCGTCGGTTTCTGGACCTGCATTCTACAATCAACTAACAGACTTTAACGACCACGGGTGTCAGTTTTCATGATAACTGTTTACCGGTGGGTGGCAGGAGACGTGATTGATCCGAACTGAAATTCTAGATGGGTGTGGTACTTGGGGACCCTTTACGATATCTATCAATAAACAGATGATGACTATCCGATCACAATTGGTGTTCAATTTGAATTTGAAACAGAAACTCGAACTTGAAAGAAACTATCTATGCACAAATATGGGGCATTAAACACCTTTGGAGGCATTTTTGTGATGCATTTTTTGTTTAAACTGAACCAGTTTGGGCCTAGCGTCACCCGTCTGTTATCCGGTGCCTAAGAGGCTCCAGAAACCAGCTACAGCGTCGGCTACTCCCACCTCCTCTTCAGTTGACACTGGGGACGCCGAACCATTCCAAAATGACCAAAAATCGTCATGCAAACTCACAGGAAGCCGTCTAAACCGGTTACTGGAGGTACTACGACTACTTCTGTCATTACACCTGCTGAGATATTGGACATGTAGAATCTTCTAGCCCGGAAGTTGGATAATGTATGGTTAATCATGAATGGACGAAGACAAAAGGATTCCCCGTGGTTTGGGTCAAGCAAGAGCGACATAAACAAAGAGGGCTGGGAACGTGGTCCAAGAGTTCGGCGTTTCCGTGTTATTGTGTCTAGACAGGGGTGAAGGGGTCAGCTTGAGACCTGCCCCAATATTTGCTTTGCTCCAAATATGGATTGAACATCGATTTGGAGTAAGGATAGAAAGGGAGAATGCAATGGAAATTCACATCAAATCTCCAGGCGATTGGATCTCCTATGGTTTATATGTGTAAGTGGTCAAAGGGGCAAACAGGCTTTGAGAACCAAACATACGGAGTGGAGATAATGACACCGAGAAGGGAAACCTGTTTGCCTTAACGGTGAAATGGCAGGTGGCCAGAATTCCAGATGGTCCTCGCGGTCTTTAGACTGAGGTCCATGTCAACTGCTACTTCGATAAGCCGTCTCAAGTGGCCGAAAGCGAAAATAACCGTTTTTACTCGTGATATGATCCAGTCGGTTGTTTAAATGTAAACACAGATCGTGTCGAATATGTTTTTTTCAAGATTTATAAGGTTTTCTGGAGATTTTTAGATATTTATTTAAACTAGTACAACTAAAGCAACGTTTTGTTTGATTAAAAGAGCGGGGGAATAAAAGATTGCGTCCATTAAATTGGCTGTGTAATCCATCGTAAAATCAGATAACGCGCCGGTCTCCACTCAATCACGTATAATAAGTCTAATTAGTCCATATGGCGGTGAGCATACCGAAAATGAGATGATTTTGACGGCTCGGCGAATGTCCTAAAAAGTGGATAATTTTCTTCCTACCCACAATGCCAAGGAGTCAATTAAGATAATTGAAAATAAAAAATCTAGGGACCCTCATCTCAAATCCTTATAAACACTTCCAGCTTACCATTCTGATACAATATGGGTGTGACGGACACCCAGTGGCTGAGTTAGCGAAGTATTATTTTAATTTAAAACGAAATTAGATAATTGGCTACGTTTGGGGCATTGATTATACACCGGGGGGCTTTTAAAACAACCACTGGGCTTCGAGTTCTAATCATAGGCTCCTGGCGTGTGGTCTGTCTTTAAGGAGATCTTTGTCGTGCTGATGATGGTAATTCTACGAAGAGTGTTTGGGAATATTGTACCGATGGTGTAACCAGTGTCACCCGAGGAAGACTTAGGCGTTGCTACCGCGGCAGCCTCCAAAATAAACCAACACAAGCGCCAGAAGTTGGCACACCGGCTGGGTGAATTTGAATGGTGCTGCGAACGCTGGTTTTCGCCATCAGCCGTCAGCCTCAAAGACACTGCCGATTGCAGGCGCACACCGCTACGCCCGGTCATAAGGAGATATGAAACTCTCCATGTTCCACTCGTGTCTCAAACGAGCAAAATACGATGGGAGTTCTTGTCAGTTGCTGGGCGTTACCTGATCTGCTGTGATATCCACTTCCAGACCGATATTCCCATAAATTTTGCTATTGCTGCAAGTTTCGTTGATTCCATCACTATTTTGAGAGCAATGGTATACTGCGGAAAGCGTCACGTTTTCACGGAGAACAGATGTCAATGGACTTAGGTAAATAAGTGGGAGCAGTGCTCAACATTCGGTTCTCCTTGAATTGGCATCTTCGCCTCTTATTAAGTTTTTCATTGACGCTCTTCATTGTGCACCGTATCCATATCCTTTTTAAGGCGTCCGATGTTCTGACTTCGAGTTTAATCGCCATTTAACCAGCGGTTCCCTGATTACCCGCGCAAACCCTCTATCTTGTCTGCATCAGTGTAAATCTCTGCTGCTTATGCCAATGCTAGGCCCTTTAATTCGCATATTAACAGCACTTTAGTCAGTTTTTCTAGAGCAACTAAAAAGGAAGGGAATTGCGATTTTCTTGTGACCTTAATTGATCAATTATAATTAGCCATGCTAACGTCAATTTGGTGGCTTTGTCTCCCACAGGTGATGGTGTTGCTAACTCGATTGGGTCACAGGACGAGGCCAATGAGGAGGCTGACTGCGAGGACAGCCGAGGGGCTGTAGGAGGAACGGGTGCGCCATCATCGGCGGCATCAGCAAAAAGACAAAAGAAGCGCGGCATCTTCCCCAAGGTCGCCACCAACATCATGCGAGCCTGGCTCTTTCAGCACCTCTCGGTGAGTTCATCATCCACTCAAAACGCCCGTCCGACCTCTCACACACACAAGGGTTGACTTTGGAGGCTGTGAATGGGTGAAACGGGCTGTTGCCTGAGGCGGAATTCAACGTGTAGCAGCCCCTGAGTGGGTAAAGTTGTGGATGTCAGCTCGACCGCATCACGAGTTAGAGCCATTTTGGAGAGATAATGAAAGGACTTGCGTTCATGCCTTACAGGATAGCGTTTATATCCATTTTCTGCATTTCAGCACCCCTATCCCTCTGAAGAACAAAAGAAACAGCTTGCACAGGATACTAGCTTGACCATCCTCCAGGTTAACAACTGGTATGTATCGTGCATTTATTCGTTTCTCCATAATATCGAATTTGTGGTCAGACAGGTGATGCTTTGCATAGTAATACATATTTTTCGATCATGGTGTCCTATCAGTAAAAAACGGTCTCAAATATTAATTTTATGGTGGACAATGGAGTTATTCGTATTTACACAACCTTCTAAGCCAGCCAATCTCACTTAGGCGTTCATTTGTAATTTCTACAATTGCAATTCGGTGGTTTATTTAATCGACGTGATTGGTGCATTCAATTTTATTCTACTTAAGGTTTATCAATGCCCGAAGACGAATTGTTCAACCGATGATTGACCAGTCCAACAGAGCAGGTATGCATTTTTGGCTTTCACCCCAACGCGATAATATAAGCTGTCTTCAACCTGAGTCACGCTTAAAAGCGTTCTAGACGTCCTGTTATAAAGAATATGGGCTTCGAGTGGTTTAGGCAACCTATTATGACGACAACGCTACTACTCATTAATTAATTTCGTAAATAATTCAGATAACACCTGACTCCAATGAAATCGCTCGATTCAACAGAGGTAACCTGTCTCGTTCTTACCCTTTAGCTCCACATATGTACCCATCAGATGCGGCAGGCAGTTGTCTTGGTTACATGGACAGTTCTCGATATGCCGCTTATAGCAGAGCAGCAGCGGTCGGTAAGTGATACTTATGGTCAGTTGGGGACTATTTTCGTCCCATTACTACTTAACGCTATTCCTAGATTCACCAATCTCTATTATCCGAATACTACTCTGTAATCCCCAATCTTTGACTCTACATTCTCAGATCTAAACTCCACTAATACTTATTCGTAATTCCTAATCTATGCTTCATGATTACTGCCCTCCAGTCTGCAATGCCCAATTCCTGATTACAGATCACTACGCCTTAATCAATAACTATTCACTAGTCTCAAATCACCGATGTCCAATCGCTGCTCTAGTATCCTGACGCGCTAATTACTAGGAATGAAAGTGGCCCCCACGAATACTTCACGATCTCCTTCGCATCTCTTTGTAGGTCTGGCAGCGCACACAAGTTCCAGTGAGATGTATATAGCAGCAGCGGCCGCGGCAGCCGCTGCGGTTGGCTGCGGAAGCAGTAGTTCAACGCCTGGGTCGTCTGGTGTTCCCTCGTCAGGTCGCAATCGACCGCCCTTCATCGATCCCTCAGCTCCAAGAACCCCCGACTTTCCTGGTGGCTATTACCCCCCCTACCCAACCTCTTTCTACCCCTACGGTAGTGCTTCCCAGTTTCACGGAAACCACGCAGCAACCGGACCCTACTACCCCGGCGCACTCTACAATCCGTTGGTGGAGGATTCTCAGTCGAATTTTAACTCGCTTGGTGGGTTTAGTGGCGACGAGGCGATTAGCAAGAAGTCTACCACCGCCTCGGCTACTACCGACTAATCGTCTGGCTGTCAGGAAGGCATTGGGCCTTCTTCAACACAAACAGGGTATACTACATTACAAGGACTGCACTAAGGCATCATCTTAATGTTATCTTATAATAACCACCCCACCCTCCCCATTCTTGCTACAACTTCACACCTCATTTACTCGCTCGGTTGCAAATATATCCGGTTTTGAGTACAGCACTTGAGTTCATGTACCCTGCCGAAGGATAAGAGAGTGTCAAAATTACATCAACTTAAAGCACAAATAGTTAAAAAATGAGAATCGGGGAACGTTTTCCAAATCAATGGTAGAACAACGTTTGGCGAAGATAAAATGGGTTTGGAGCTTACATACACACGAACGTATCGCCAAATACCGCCCAAATATTACTAAGCAAATGAAGGAAGAACAATTAATTCTTTAACAACACATATATTTTGCACCTGCACACGGAAATATCAATCATCTGTCCCAGTAGACTGTCACATTTTGACAGCCATAATGGTTATGTTTGCATTGTGTTATGCAGATAATCACTCAGGTTGCGGTTTATCAAACGGAAGTGGCCTGGGACACATGCACCTAATGTTTGGTGCATGTGCACCCAGTTGCCCGTATACGATAGGTCAATTTATCGCTTCCGGTAACCAATTAACCAAGTATTCTACAAATATTGATTTTTTGGACAGGATTACAAACGCGCTTTTTGCACCATTTAGCAAGTATCAAAAGGACTTGAATTTGTCGGGGCATTGTAAATTCTTGCGGATTTTTTAGTGTATCGACAGCTGTGAACGATTCCATTACCCTTGACTCCCAGATATTGAAAAAGAGCAGATCTTTCAGTAAGTTTAAATTTTAACCATTCGCTGTAAATCTCACCAACGGGAAATCGTGAGTTTGTTATTGAGAGCCAAAAGGTCAAAAGGTCCTCGGGTGTCTGGGAAAACCACAACGGACTGCAGACTATAAGTTTAATTCTTCAGGAATCCACAGAGGTCTTGATACGGTCGTCTTAAACTGCGAACTAGGAAAAAGAGATGACGGTATTTCATGAAGGCAACGACCACATTAACACTCCAGGATAACCGACCATTGAATGTTGAACTGGATACGACGATGTGTAAACATCTGCGCTACGGGAAAACGTGATATAGACGCTTAGTGATGCGCCCAGAATTGAACCGTTCTTAAACCGATTCCACTCGACCACTTAAGTGACAGTCCGGTCAACCTGCTAGGATTCCATGTTCACCTTGCTGGCATGGCATAAAGTCAGGTGGCCCGATCATTTTACGAGACCCATGCGATTTTGGGATCGTAGTGGAAGGTTTTCAATTAATTGAACAAAAATGGAGCGATCGTTGCGCCTTGTGGCACACCACAGCTATTCGACGTGGAGGAAGTGGTGGCTTTTGTCGGAGTCTGGTGTGTTGATGGCCTGGAGGAAGTGGTGGCTTGTTTGAGTCTGGTGTGTTGATGGCTTGGAGGAAGTGGTGGCTTTTGTCGGAGTCTGGTGTGTTGATGGCCTGGAGGAAGTGGTGGCTTATTGGAGTCTGGTGTGTTGATGGCCTGGAGGAAGTGGTGGCTTGTCGGAGTCTGGTGTGTTGATGGCTTGGAGGAAGTGGTGGCTTGTTGGAGTCTGGTGTGTTGATGGCCTGGAGGAAGTGGTGGCTTGTTGGAGTCTGGTGTGTTGATGGCCTGGAGGAAGTGGTGGCTTGTTTGAGTCTGGTGTGTTGATGGCCTGGAGGAAGTGGTGGCTTATTGGAGTCTGGTGTGTTGATGGCCTGGAGGAAGTGGTGGCTTGTTTGAGTCTGGTGTGTTGATGGCCTGGAGGAAGTGGTGGCTTGTTGGAGTCTGGTGTGTTGATGGCCTGGAGGAAGTGGTGGCTTGTCTGAGTCTGGTGTGTTGATGGCCTGGAGGAAGTGGTGGCTTTTTGGAGTCTGGTGTGTTGATGGCCTGGAGGAAGTGGTGGCTTGTTGGAGTCTGGTGTGTTGATGGCCTGGAGGAAGTGGTGGCTTGTTTGAGTCTGGTGTGTTGATGGCCTGGAGGAAGTGGTGGCTTGTTTGAGTCTGGTGTGTTGATGGCCTGGAGGAAGTGGTGGCTTGTTGGAGTCTGGTGTGTTGATGGCCTGGAGGAAGTGGTGGCTTGTCTGAGTCTGGTGTGTTGATGGCCTGGAGGAAGTGGTGGCTTTTTGGAGTCTGGTGTGTTGATGGCCTGGAGGAAGTGGTGGCTTGTTGGAGTCTGGTGTGTTGATGGCCTGGAGGAAGTGGTGGCTTGTCGGAGTCTGGTGTGTTGATGGCCTGGAGGAAGTGGTGGCTTGTTGGAGTCTGGTGTGTTGATGGCCTGGAGGAAGTGGTGGCTTTTGTCGGAGTCTGGTGTGTTGATGGCCTGGAGGAAGTGGTGGCTTGTTTGAGTCTGGTGTGTTGATGGCCTGGAGGAAGTGGTGGCTTGTCGGAGTCTGGTGTGTTGATGGCCTGGAGGAAGTGGTGGCTTGTTGGAGTCTGGTGTGTTGATGGCCTGGAGGAAGTGGTGGCTTGTCGGAGTCTGGTGTGTTGATGGCCGACGATAGAAATAATGCAAACGCCATCCGATTAGCCAACCCTCTACGTCGTCTTCACACAGTTGGGTTGCGATAAGGGAGCCTGTCATGATGTGGAAAGCCGCACTCAACGATCTACGCCGTGTCTGAGAGTGAAGAATCGAGGGTGTGGGGGAATAACCGGTCGACCAGAGGACTTTGGACAACGGAATTTTTTCATGCAATACGTTTTACGAATAAAGTAGCCAGTCGAATTGTTTAAGCTTGGGCAGAGGTTTCGACTCGCCGTGCAAAACCCCTCCCCATTTCCTTCCCTGTCAGGGACTAATTTCGCGCCCCGTGGTTTTGTTCGTTTGTCCTTTTCAACCCATTCTCATCTAATTAATTTGGACAGGTTGATTTCTCTTCGGCCGCCCAATCCCGCGACGGCTCGCAGATTGGCCTCTTCCACCCCGTCCCACAAACGCCAAAGACTCTCTTCTGACCAATCCAAAACGCTGCATTTTACTTCTTTTTGGTGACTGGTGTTGAGCATTTCTAAATTCCGTACACGGTTGTTTGAAGCGAATCTTGAAGTGCGAGTACCATGCCCAAACGTTGTGTCAAAGTTTTGTTTCGTAAACATTTGTAGCGCATTTGTTTTTCACAAAAAAACAAATTCTTGAAAGGGCCGTTTCACGTGTAGCACGTGAGAATCACCGTCGACAGATGCATTTCCATGTATTGGACTGTTTACAAAACGCGTTTGGAAAACAGAGACGTTTTCATAAGACATGCCTTTTAGGGTGTCTCACGAAGGCTAAATAAATTCACAATTTAATCAAATCTGGGGAATCGATCTTTTCGCATCATGGTGAATGCAATTTGTCAATAAAATCGTATCGTTTTGGAGTTATTGAACGCTTCAAAATAATATTAATAATGAGATTAGGTTAATTTAGGCCACGATGTTCTTTAATTTCAGCTCTACAGCAAAGAAATAATGCAAGAAAAACAGAGGAGATTGGAGAGGAAAGGCGGAACAATTATCGAAATGCCGTTTAATAATATCGCGCCAAATGAAGCATAGAGATGATACAAGCCTTGACATGATTTGAGTTCACGCCAAGGCGCCTGGAACGACGAACTAAGATGCAATTGCAATCGTTATTTGCGAAAAATAAAGACTCGCTTTCGTTCCAAAGGATAACGCAGATTTCGCAGCCGGATGTAAAAAATGGTTATTTATTCCCGATGTAACCGATGAGTCATCTTAAAAAAGTCGAATTTGGTAATTTTACAGTTTTTTCCGTTATTATAAAATGATGGCACAAAGCTTTGGATTTGTTCAAAAAATAAACTAATTTCGCTTGACTATAAACCTGCAGGAAATTCGACAACTGGCGCCACGTCCATCCCACGATGCGACCACGCTCCAAACAGTTCCAGTGGACAACGGCAGACCAGACAGGAGCCTCTGACACTCTGTCCTGTCACCCACACCCCCCTCCAAACCCCACCCCACCACAACACGACCCCTTCGGACTACAGCATCCTACCCGAGAATCCGCAACAGACCAACAAACATCACAACCGAGCCTGTCAAAAAGTCTGACCGTATTCTCGTCCACCCTCCCCCACCATGTCTTCGACTACTTCCGCCAATTAGTTTAAGCAAAAAAACGGAAATGCAAATTTGAGCGATGTTCTGATAGCACAGGAGCTCGGTTGTATAACCACTGAAATCGCCGATATTTACCAAGTAGCAGTTGAAATATTTCGAAACAGATGCATTTCTGGTTGGAATTAACGAATGCGATTGAGTACAAATCAATACCTTTTTGGTTGAAATACAAAAAACAATTTTAGCGGTTAGTGGCGGCAACACTTTCCATGGAGTTTGGAAATATTTCAATTCAGTAGACTTCAGTAGGCGCTAGACTAACTTGTCGTACAATTTTGTGACAAGGGTAGCAAATTCGGCTCATCCAACTTTTACGAACAACATCACAAAATGAAAGAAGTAACATACTTTAGATGGCGATACAATCGTTGTTGTATCAGTAAAAGGACAACTGGTAGTGCATCGCTTTCTGATATTTTATTGGTTGCTAAACATACGAGGATAATATCGCCAGAGAGTAAAATAAAATGGAATATAAGACAGCGTTGCTAACTATGAAAACTTTCTAAGTTTTATAGTAACCGAAGTGCTTAAATAATGCATCCTCTTAAACGTCTCTTAATAAAAGCTGGTAGGTTTAGTGAAATTTTAATAGCTAATCCGGATTATATGCTTGGAATAGTTTATGTTTACTTATTAAATTAAAGTAGTATTGATATTTTAAATCTCAAAATGCAAAGCAAACAACATGCCTACTATAAAATTTCAATGGGTGAGGTTTAAATATCTGACCTTGGGAACGTCTGGGTTACTTTTCTCGATAATTGATAGGACAGGACTACCAAATCGTCGAATCTGAAGGTTTTTTCAACTGTTTGCTTAGTTGAACGAAGATACAAAAGCGTATTGATACAAACACTTTGATCTTAACAAATGATAAGTTAAACATCTATCTCTTTTCAACAGATGTTTCCGAATTTAAGAGCATTAAGCAGTGTGTCGATATGTATTGATATATATTTATGCGTCTGCTGTTTAATTGGCGTTTTGGAGATCAGGATGTTTCTCATTTAACTTGTTCTATCTGAGGAGGCTGGATTTATTAAACGAATGATGTCTTCATTTAATCACCACGATTGGTAAGCGTTGCACGATTAACTTGTAATATTGCATGATGCTGTTGTGATCGAATAAGTGTCATAATAATGCAATTTATACCGGTGGAATGGTCAAGTGTGTACTGCGCAACTACTTCTATGCCCGTTTCCATTTACGGAGGTAAACGATCAATGATTTAACAATCAACACTGTTTCGCACTCGATCGCCACCTTTCTGTTAAAACGTACGTATTATTTACCGTTTCTTAAAAATATAACGAAAACGATCACCAACTACATGGCATTACAGTAATTCAAAAACAATGTTTTCGCTAACACATACCTACGCCGCGCAAAGCCACCACGAGTCTCGACTCGGCAATCAATAAAGGAAAAGCCCAGACAGTTCAAAGGTCTGCGAATTGGCGAGACAAGTTTCCTAAAAAGATGACTTGTACTTCGACAATGGTGCATTGCTGCTACCCATTCAAGGAACTTGGGATCCGAATCCACTAAATAATAGTAATAATACTTTTAGTGGCTTCATTGAGGTCACGAGAACCAAAACTTTCAGCATAAAACAAGACAGTATAACAAGTACTAGATATGAAAATTGTCTTTTAGTTCCTGCTTCACCTCCTATGGTGAAACTAAAAAATCGGGACAAATAAGAAATGACCGAATTGCGATACGCCGCCGTTCTTGTGGTATTGAACGGTATAGCCTACGCATTGGTCGAAGAGATCCATTCCGGGATAAAACTGTCTCGAAGTCAAGTGGTGCTAGAGACGCCAACAGTACCAAATTTCAAAGAAACGTCATGCAATTTACGGTCGACTCATTCTACGGAGTCCGCGTCGGGCGAATTTGGACGTCCACCTTCCAGCGGCCGAGGTGACAGACGAGCTCCCTGGGAAGCCAAACACCTCTATGTACACGCCCATAAAGAGCTACACATTGGCTACTGTAAGGCCAGGGTACTGCTGAACACTGGAAGTCAATTCTTCACCCCCATACGCTATTCGAAGCCCGCCTTACTCCGACGTAAGTCATGTAAAGGTGCCTTGTTAAGGTGCCAGCTCTTGCCTTTACCACGGCGGACCCAGCGATGGGTCTGGTCCATATTTGTAATACTTATTGTTGAGGGTTGTGTCGAAAAAACCTAGCTAGAGTTCATGGCTCTACCCATAATGGAAGCGAGGGCGAATTCTGCAGAATGTTCAGGAAGTGGTAAACCGACACCTCAGACGTGAATTTCTACTCTTAACTGGGGACTGGAAAGCAACCGCTGGCCATTCGGACAAGCCGACGCTAAATATCATCGGTGAATTCCGGCCTGGGATAGCGATGTGGGAATGACAAACGGTTCCTAAACTTCGAGGACCACAACAGACTCGTCGGCCTTTCCAACGTTGATAATTGCACTGACCATCAGATCGACTGCAACCTAGTACGATCGCGTTGGGCATCCACGATTGAAGGCAGAAGATCATACCAGGGTGCGCGCGCGCGTGCTTCAAGCTACTCCTGGCTACCCATCGAAAACGCCACCCCCCCGCCATTTGCGTTGCTGTTGCTGGAGTCGACAAGGCCACGAAACGCCAGGTCTTCTCTGGTGCCATCGCGCGACGCCTACTTGCCAACCCCAGGGTGGAACAAAATGCCGGCACTCCATCGAAAGGTCCTTAAAGCAAGCCGCCGAGACAGAGCTTGGACTGAAACACAGAAAAATAACTATCTTATAAGGCCAGAGAAACCCGTCTACAAGACTCTCCACACTTCAAACAGCTTCACACGACGCCTGGCACCACGCGCGACAAGGCTAGACCGCAACGAGTAATGGCTTGAGGTCGCGAGATGCACTAACACTTCCAAGAGCTCTTCCGCCTAATCCATTTCGCATCTAGCAAGCCTAAGCCTCAAGAAGACCTCCTTCACTGCGCATCGGAACAGCTGAAACCAAAGATGGGAAGAACGTTTTAGCTACATGAAGTGACTGTTGACGGCTGATAATACTCTTGGCTCATTCATCCTCATTACTCCCATTGGCACAATTGTACGTCTTATCGTACCTTGTTATAAGTAAATAAAAGGTAAGCAATCGGTACATTTTACAGGGATGTTAAATTATTCCGGTATTAATGGAAACTTTAAAATTAACTTACTCGTGAATAAACTTTCCGACTAATCTATTTCAACCAGAGTTGTCATCTCGCGAAGAAATAGATTTATCTTTGTATTATAAAATGAATATGAAAGGATACATTCGCTATTAGTCGGCCGGGTGTAAATATCGAATAATACAGCTCCGCCTTAACAAATTAACGTGTTCGATAATCTCAATTGACCTTGAGAGCCTTTGTTTAATCGGTCACACTTTTTAACTTCCGTATGCGTCCTTCTTGTATCCTCGCAGGGCTTACTCAATATATTTTTCGATAGGGCATTCATGGCATCCTGACTCAGGCTTCCCTGTTCGAAGATGTGGTTGGGCGATCAGGATACCCACGCATCTGGTGGATATTGCCCTTTATTGTAAGTCCTCCCCAGTCGACGAAGAGTCCAAGAGGAGAGCCTGTTAGTGACTTTAATCCTCCTTAATTCTTTCGAAACGTCTTTTTCGCCAAAATGTAAAGGCTTAGTGGGGTTAAGAATCTTTTGTCACGGACTCCGGGTCTACGAGGATTGTGGCTGAAGACAAGCCGGTTTTTAAGACAACCATCAGCTCCTATGAATGGTACAATAAATAAGGCGTTCAGCTGCAAGCTCGACCAAATTGGGGATGAATGTCACTACAAAGCAATCAACGGTGACTCTCGGCGCTACCCACCGTAGTCCGCTATGCCTCAGTCCAAACACGGTCATTTCGCACTTCTTAATTCGTTGAAATCCTGTTTCTAGCGTCCCTCGGTGCTTATTTACAATAATCAAGTATTAAACGAGAAATCTACCAGAATATTTCTCTTTATATTAGTCTAGTTACCATAGCGGAGTGTTGTTATTAATAATAATAATGTTATTCGCTTTATTAAGGCCACGAGGACAAAAACCTTCGAAATTAAAATGTACAACAATCAAATAAAGGTGGCTACAAAAGGAAAATTTAGCATCAAGTGCGCTTACTGAACTCGATTCTATGGTGGACCAGTTACCATAAAAAAAAGTGGAAGGAAAGGGATAAGGAACGAGGAATGCGCCACGCTTTCTGTCTATATATTTAAACAGATACAAATTACAAGGTATCTTAACGATCATTCAATTGGAGGACGATAATGTCGACGTATTCTTTGAAAATAGCAGCTTCTCATAAATTTCGTAATCTTTCTGAAGAAAACAGCAGAATATCACTCGTTCAATCTAAAATGCAGAAAAATGCATTAGTATACGCCATTGGCGTAGTCGGCTTCAAATCTAACAATACGTAGATAGTCTTAGTGGTATGACGGTAGACAACACAGCCTACTAACCAGAAGAGTTATGCAAATGCAATATGCTCCTATACATGTGTTATTTGGCACAATTAACGAATGGAAGGAGAAAACCGTTGAGGTCAAATGGAAAGAGAAAACCCGGGCCCAGTGGCCGTAACCTGGTGTGGTGTGATGTCGGTGCCGTGAACCTCAAGAAAAGAACTTAAAAGAACACGGAATCGGATAAAACGAGGGAAT
Source organism: Proteocephalus fallax (assembly GCA_028672205.1). Classification (NCBI taxonomy): domain Eukaryota; kingdom Metazoa; phylum Platyhelminthes; class Cestoda; order Proteocephalidea; family Proteocephalidae; genus Proteocephalus; species Proteocephalus fallax. The sequence continues at coordinate 21,104 of JAPUBX010001774.1, read as the reverse complement.
AGGAGGTTTTTAAAAAGAAACAAAATAATTTGAATTGCAATCGAAAAAAAAGTAAACGAGAACGCATATTTTCAAATAAAGAGGATTACTCTCCCATTATTTGGAGAATAAAAATCCATGTCCGCCAAGCCTTCGAAATGAAATAACTTCAGCTAATTGCTGTTGTGACCAAAGGGTAAATGAAATTCAAACAATTGAACCGTTGCAAGTGCACCCGAAGGCCGTACAAACACATAGTTAAACTCATGACTCACGTCTTTGTGATTTTCGAGGTAACCCAAGGTTGTTTTCAAGGCGATTTTAGCAGCCGGAAGATTGGGGAAACCTAGAAATATAAATGCATTACCTCGATTGGTTGCGTGGAATACACAGCTACCACAAAACTGCATACCATAGATACCCGTTGAAATACAAGGGAAGGCCACACTCTTCGCTCCATTCTCAGAACAGAGTTCCAGCGCCTTCATGTAACACGATTCGAGGTCTTTACGACTGCCATCCATCGGACCAACACAGTGAATAACAACTAGGGGCAAAAGGCGGAGAATAGGTTACGCGTTGCAGGATAAAGGAACTGAGCAAACACAAAACGTCGATGCTTCGTTATAGCACGCAAACGGTGAAAAGAAGGCTGAGAACGATGATTAACTTACACTTAGATGGCAGATTGTAGGCGCCAGTGATTTTTGCAGAACCGGTGGGACATCCCCCAAGCTTACGGCATTCCTCTAATAATCCCTTGCCGGCGGCACGGTGAATAGCGCCGTCCACCCCACCGCCGCCTAAGAGGGAAGTATTGGCTGCATTTACAATCGCGTCAGTAGCCAGTTTGGTGATGTCGGCGGTTATGACACTAAGTCGTTGCATTATCCGGCCTTCATAGACACCTTCAGGCTCCTCTAAAAAGAAGCGTTATTTTTATGTAAGGAGTAAACATAAAAGATGCACGAGGCGTCGTTAAATTATAATGGTAGTGATGGAGAAGTTTAAATGTAGCTTACTCATGAATAAACTTTCACACGATGGTATTTCAGCAAGAGTTGTCATTTTGTAAATTAATTAAGCACTGTATTACAAAAATTTAAATGACAAGATATCTTCAGGATTATCCAGCAGGACGAAAATGCATATAAACCCTGTTTTGTTGTTTCAAAACATTATATATTCGCTAAAGAATCTTATAGTGGCCTTGGAAAACCTTTGTCATTCATTAAAACATTTAACTTTTCAGCGCGCCATAAATCTCACACGTTAACGAACTTTGTTTAATCACTGGTACAACTCTGCGTTTTTTTTTTTTGACTTTAAAAAAATTGATCTTCGCATGTCTCAGGCAGCCATAATCAAAAGAAGACGCATTGAATCTAAGGAATGACTCTATAATAAGACACATCGATATATGCTAGCGAATATACTTGAATATTGATGTTAAAGAAGCTTTGGATTAAAATCAGACGGTTCTTTATAACTGGGAAATGACGATGGTGGTCAATGAGCTAGTAAAGTAATGAAGTTGTTTGAGTCTTGGCGACTGTGACTGAAGTCAGCTGTGTCCTTGTGTGATCCAGTGTGAGGCGTCCTGTATTGAGAGAGAGTGTGTTGCTTTACTCTTGGCGGTGCGTGGTTGATTCTGTAGGTCCTTCAAACACCGGGGCGGAGGTATATTTTCGAAAAGTCGGATACCAGACGTGATTCTCGTGGAATTCACTCACGATATTTCATCATCAAAAATACCACGGGATTTGCGTTTCCAGCTGCCTCACGGTCACCTCGGTCCTCCAACTAATTGTTATTTCATAACTGACTGAGTTGCCCAATTCGACTCTGCAATATTCCAGGATATGTGTTTTTCTGAGAGGTCAAAGGATCCGCAGTACGCATGCCATCAAGCGGATAGTGCACGGTTCACCCAATACACAGAAGCCTCATGAAAAACCAATCAGACGGCTGTTACCTAAATAAAATGGTTTTACGGTAAATTCCTCCGTGCAAGTGGTACGGACGTTGGTCCTTCTTTAAAGAACGCTTGCTGGTGGCTCTCTTGGACATTCCTTGATCTCTGAGAGACAGACGCTATACCAGCTTGAGGAGGATGATTTTTAATGTGGAAACTCGAACGCTCTTGACTCCACAGAGGATTCCGACTTTCTAATGGAGGCGTAAGGGATGAATGATTTCAGCTGAACCTAGTAACGCTACGGATTTGCCTTATGACTATTCACCACCAACCCTATGTTATCTTCCTCGACAATCATTTCTTGCAATACAATATCTTTAATTAGCATCATCGGCATTTTCGGCCCAGATCGAGCTTCAAATATTGTTAGTATATTAAACAATATCATTAATTCTTGATATTCATCTTTCGCCATCGTATTATAGTGACCTTAAATGGAGTGTTTATTTATTCAAGACATCGATTTGACTGGCACCCCATTGGCCAACTCACACGACATCGGATTCGGTGACCTTAACGTGGATAAATTAAGACAACATCGACGACACTTGGCCGACCCCAACTTTTGACCACGACACGCCCCATGTGTGTCCAGACGGGACTCGCCTGCAGCGGGCGCTAATCATCGCGCCTTGTCGGCGTTTTTGGCCCAGGTGGGGCCCCCACTATTGTTTGAATAATAAACAAGATTCTTCATTCCCGACCTTCGTCTTTGGCCATCGTGCCATTCTGATTTTTGGGCCACGAAGTCTTCGAATTACCATATTGGCGAGCATATCATGCCCGAAGCAAATCTTCTGATCTACGATGATCGACGTTATTTTTGAACATATTCATCCGATTTGACATTTTCGAACCGTTTTGTGAAAAACCATAGGCCGTCATAAAGACGACTTTCTCACTAAAATCTATTTTTATCAGCCATCTGCGACTGAAACAGGATAATATTTCATTGTGAAATTAAAAGTGCCTACTTACTTTCTTCTACGACTTTGTTTCAACTCGACCGCCAGCCATGCTACGACGCATACGACTCGCACCGATAGACGCGAAAGTCAGGTGATATTAATCCCTTCATCTTCCGCGAGGAATCCGTCAGCGCTTATCACCTCACAGCAACAGAACCCTTTTTCAAACAATCACAAACTATCCTCCACCGCTTTATGTCAATCCTAATGCCAACCATGCTACGATGCATACGACGCACATCGGTGGACACGAAAGCCAGCACTAGCTTTGGCCGCTTTAAATCAACCCGAACGAAAGCCATGCTACGACGCATACGACTTGCATCAATACACACGAATTTCACGTGAAGTAACACTCTTCATCGTACCCGAGGGCGAATTCTGCGTTGATATACCTACAGCGATTGAAGCCCTTTTCTCAAAATAACAGGCTACCCTCAACCACGTTTTGCCAATCCGAATGCCAACTATGCTACGACGCATGCGACTCGCTTCGGTGGACACGAAAACACGGCTGCATGATTTTCTTCATCTTCACACCAGACAACGATAGAAACACTTTTTACAATAATGTGCCATCCTCGCCCGATTTTGGTCAATCCGAACGTCAACCCTGCTACGATGTAATGAACTCGCATCGAACGACACGAACGTTTCCTGAACGTGTTCCAAGTACTTTCGAACCCCTTTCCGTCGTCAATTTCGCGATATAATATCCAACCGATTTACCGTCTTCCGCGAGACTTAACAGAATTCTACCCTCTTAGACCTCGCTGACTTTGCCCCTAGTGATTCGTTTTATTTGTAATTGTCCCTTTAAGGAACTCTTTACTGCATCTCTTCCCCTGACGACGAAGAGTCTAAAGGGGGAGCCATGTAGTGACCTTAAATGGTGTTTATTTATCCAAGACGCATGACATCCATTTGACTGCCACCCATTGGCCAACTTACACCACATCGGATTCGGTGACCTAAACGTGGATAAATTAAGACAACATCGACGACACTTGGCCGACCCAAACTTTTGACCACGACACGCCCCATGTGTGTCCAGACGGGACTCGCCTGCAGCGGGCGCTAATCATCGCGCCTTGTCGGCGTTTTTGGCCCAGGTGGGGCCCCCACTATTGTTTGAATAATAAACAAGATTCTTCATTCCCGACCTTCGTCTTTGGCCATCGTGCCATTCTGATTTTTGGGCTATAAGGTCTTCGGATTACCATAGTATCATTCTGTTTTTTTGGCCACAATGTCTTAGAATTACTAAATGTACGTGAAATGTCTTTCATATTCCGATACATGCTATAAAGAAATCATCGTTCAATCTTTGACTATTACAAAACCTTTAAATTTACCTATATACCATTCCCAAATGACTAAAGAAAACCCTTTGACCGCACTTCGTAAACAACATTACACTCATCGGCTATGATATGATCGGTGTTTAGATATATAAACGCATTTTACTATTTCCATGACTAGCGAAAGCTGTTGTCCAAGTATAAAATAGAAAAAACAATGATTTTATATACAATTTCGGCTATTTAGATTTATATTTTGTTTAAGCAATTTAATTTTCGTTAACTAACCTTTGACTTGTTTAGGAGCCCGTAAATGCGCCATTGTTGAAGACACGGAGGAGGTGTCTGCATAAAGGCGAATGTTATAGTCCTATTGAGTAATCCCAAAGCTATTTTCTCATTATTTTTGTAATAAATCGTTCAATTTCGTCGGAAAATGATTACTCTTAGCGAAATCCCATCGTGTGAATGTCTATTCATACGTAAGCTACTTTTAAACGTTTTAATTTTCCCGGGGAGTCAGAAACCCAGAAAAATTTGGCTATTAACTGACTACATGTTCTAGTTGAGGTTGGAATACATAGGGAGCTTTGAATGTCATTTGGACCAACTGTTACTATAAGTACCACCCGAGTGTCTCGCCAACCTTTTAGGTAGATGGTACGTAGGGTTCAGTGCCCGAAATGTTTCATTTATGAGGGTCGTCAACGCCATCATCGAGAATTCCCTAGAATAGAAAAAGTTGGTAGGCCGCCGACAGTTGCCTTTATTATTCTTCCACACCAATTTTAATTGTCTGATTGAATGCTTTCGTTTGCAGAGGAGCCTGAAGGTGTCTATGAAGGCCGGATAACGCAACGACTTAGTGTCATAACCGCCGACATCACCAAGCTGGCTACTGACGCGATTGTAAATGCGGCCAATATTTCCCTCTTAGGCGGCGGTGGGGTGGACGGCGCTATTCACCGTGCCGCCGGCAAGGGATTATTAGAGGAATGCCGTAAGCTTGGGGGATGTCCCACCGGTTCTGCAAAAATCACTGGCGCCTACAATCTGCCATCTAAGTGTAAGTTAATCATCGTTCTCAGCCTTCTTTTCACCGTTTGCGTGCTATAACGAAGCATCGACGTTTTGTGTTTGCTCAGTTCCTTTATCCTGCAACGCGTAACCTATTCTCCGCCTTTTGCCCCTAGTTGTTATTCACTGTGTTGGTCCGATGGATGGCAGTCGTAAAGACCTCGAATCGTGTTACATGAAGGCGCTGGAACTCTGTTCTGAGAATGGAGCGAAGAGTGTGGCCTTCCCTTGTATTTCAACGGGTATCTATGGTATGCAGTCTTGTGGTAGCTGTGTATTCCACGCAACCAATCGAGGTAATGCATTTATATTTCTAGGTTTCCCCAATCTTCCGGCTGCTAAAATCGCCTTGAAAACAACCTTGGGTTACCTCGAAAATCACAAAGACGTGAGTCATGAGTTTAACTATGTGTTTGTACGGCCTTCGGGTGCACTTGCAACGGTTCAATTGTTTGAATTTCATTTGCCCTTTGGTCACAACAGCAATTAGTTGAAGTTGTTGTAGGTGACTCCTTTGCGTCGGTAATATTTGAAACTATTTCATTACGTATTGTAAGTTTCAATATGAATCTACAATCGCGTAAGCTAATGCATTTTTTCTGCCTTATAGATTGAACGAGTGGTCTTTTGCTGTTTTCTCGCAGACGATTGCCAAATTTATAAAAATCTGCTCTTTTCAAAGTATAAGTCGATATTGCCGTCCTCCAATTTAGTAAACCCCGGATAATTGTGATTTCCGCTGAGTAAAGTCGATGTTTTTAAACAATATCATCAGCGTTTTTGATTGGTCGGAAGAGAGTCCTTGGCGTTTGTGGGACGAGGTGTAAGAGGTCAATCTGCGAGTCGTCGCGGGATTGGGCAGCCGAAGAGAAATCAAGTTGTCCAAATTAATTAGATGAGAATGGGTTGAAAAGGACAAACGAACAAAACCACGGGGCGCGAAATTAGTCCCTGACAGAGAAGGAAATGGGGAGGGGTTTTGCACGGCGAGTCGAAACCTCTGCCCAAGCTTAAACAATTCGACTGGCTGCTTTATTCGTAAAACGTATTGCATAAAAAAATTCCGTTGTCCAAAGTCCTCTGGTCGACCGGTTATTCCCACACACCCTCGATTCTTCACTCTCAGACACGGCGTAGATCGTTGAGTGCGGCTTTCCACATCATGACAGGCTGCCTTATCGTATCCCAACTGTGTGAAGACGACGTAGAGGGTTGGCTAATCGGCTGGCGTTTTCATCATTTCTATCGTCGGCCATCAACACACCAGACTCCGACAAAAGCCACCACTTCCTCCACGTCGAATAGCTGTGGTGTGCCACAAGGCGCAGCGATCGCTCCATTTTTGTTCATTTAATTGAAAACCTTCCACTACGATCCCAAAATCGCATGGGTCTCGTAAAATGATCGGGCCACCTGACTTTATGCCATGCCAGCAAGGTGAACATGGAATCCTAGCAGGTTGACTGGACTGTCACTTAAGTGGTCGAGTGGAATCGGTTTAAGAACGGTTCTATTCTGGGCGCATCACTAAGCGTCTATATCACGTTTTCCCGTTGCGCAGATGTTTACACATCGTCGTATCCAGTTCAACATTCAATGGTCGGTTGTCCTGGAGTGTTAATGTGGTCGTTGCCTTCATGAAATACCGTCATCTCTTTTTCCTAGTTCGCAGTTTAAGACGACCGTATCAAGACCTCTGTGGATTCCTGAAGAATTAAACTTATAGTATGCAGTCCGTTGTGGTTTTCCCAGACACCCGAGGACCTTTTGGCTCTCATTAACAAACTCACGATTTCCCGTTGGTGAGATTTACAGCGAATGGTTAAAATTTAAACTTACTAAAATATCTATATGCCTCCAACTGAATCACACAAAGACACCTGCATTCATCCACAATCGCCGAGACTATTTAACCTCCCCATCCATTTATATCCTTTCACCTCATTATACCCATTCCGTCCTTTCAGCATGTCTTCTCATGGCTGCCTGGGACGTGTATCCATGTTCTACGATTACCGTTACAAAACCCCCAGCGAAGGTCTAACATTTAAGAATCCCACAACTGGAAGAGCGTCACACTTGTCAAGAAGAATAAAGAACTCCAAGCGGTTCCCCAACAGCGTCCCATACGAAGCCACGCATAGTTTAGCTGTTGGCTCCAAATAAATAAACCCAGAGCAGCAATCAAATAAACCATTCCTTAACATGTCATATTTGTTCCCATCCTTACTGCCAATAATCACACAACTGCAAAGTAGTTATATCCACAAATACGAAACGCCTAAATAACAAGACACACTAACTCGAATGATAAAGCAGTAGCAGAAAATGTAGAAATATATACAGATTTTAAAAAATAATAATAAATGTGTCAATTTTCTGTCCATATATGCTGGCATCGTATACACGAATATTTAGTCGTGCTTGGTTCATCTGCGGAGCGCGTTTGCATTTGAATAAAGTAAGCGCGATTATGTCCACATTTCGGACACTTTTCTTCAATTTGAGCAGATGAACTATAAGCATCCGCAGCGGAAAACACCGCATCTTCTTCCAGTCGAAGGCGCACATCGGCATGAGGGATGTGATCTTGAAAAATTGGAGTAGTGACATACCACTGATACGCACAGCTAGGGTCTGTACAGTTTAACGCATAGCAACGCGAAGACTCTTCGATTGACAGAAGACTTTCACAGACGGGGCAAAACAAAACAGGCATTTAGAAAGACAGGTGCAACCTTCGACATTTACTAAATGTAGCCAATTCACGAATCGGCAATCAAGACACCAATCACCGAACGCTTTTATGTAACCTTTAAATAAATAATAACCAGATTAATTAAATAAATTTCAATGCCCGCCTGCGAATAAGGGTTTTCTGTTTATGGTCAATTAATTTTGGCCGATTTGAATCTATCAATAAATGGATACATCGTGTACTATTGTTGCGCTGCGTAAATAGAATTCCGAATGTTTCCACGCCGGCTATTTTACCAGGGCCGTAATGCACAACATGTGTCAATAGGACGCCTACTTATGTATCTAAACCCTTTTCACTGGATGCTTATCTTATAAGGTGATAACAATTACTATCAAGAGTGAAGTTACTCACTGTCTTCCTCTGAATAGGAGGCTTCACACTAGGCCTTCATCTAGGCTCGACGAGACTCGAGCAACATCCTCCCTTCTTCCAAATCATGGACTAGCTAGTTGTGGTAGTGTTTTATGGAGGGTTGAATTAACCCTTAATATAGAATAGACGAATTGTCTGCAATATCGGTAAAACCCAATTGGCCAAACGAGACCTTTACAGAATGAGAACACGTGCAGCCACGTAGCATAACATATTCTTTAAAGTGAGGTACAATATTCAGCATAGTAAAACATAATTAATAGTTAAATTAAGCAACAACCACATCCACCTGGGTGCAGCATGCGGTAGTCGACCGGCGATTTCAAACCCAGACTCTCCGAGCGCCGAGGTAGAGCTTGCGAGCATTTGTCTGGAATGGATGCAGTCGGATTAGCTTGTTCAGAAGTATGGGAATGAAGAAAAGGGACAGCTTGTTCGGAAGGAAAAGGTGACCTCTCCCGATCCAAGGCATGGGAACGAGTTAGTGCCCCTTGAATAACGTAACCGGAATTTTACCAGTGGTTGCTTTATCAGCGGATTAACCGCCACATTATAATCGAAAAAAACATAATAATAATAATAATAATATTCGCTTTATTAAGGTCACGAGGGCCAAAACTTTCAGCATTAAAATTTACAATAAACAAACATGTTACAGGACGTAACGATGATACGTAGAAAATGCAGAAAAGTTAAGAAGAATAAAAGAAGTAACATCAAGGTAAATTAGCAAGAAAGGCTAATTTAACCCACGAAGTATATAAAGTTTGGCAAACGGGAAATGGCGGCCATTGAAAGGCCCTATCGGAATAGCCGGAAGAGTCTCTCTTCATGATCATGCCTGCTGTCAACCATGACAAAAATGTAAGCTTGGTAAACTTCAATACAATTAAGGCCATCCAATATGCCATTAATTAAATCCTGGAAAATAGCCGAGGCAAAATCTAGCCCAAAATGTAGAAAGTTGTACCTGAATAACTGTCCGCTAAATGGATTCCTCATCCAGTTTTATCCGTAAGTAGGCATCTTTTATATCAACTTTAGAGAAGAAACTGGACCCCTTGAATTTATAGAGGATGTGTTCTGGATCCGGAGTAGTGCATGTCTTCTGTGAAAATCGGCGATTGAGTGTCGTCCTGTAATCACCACATATCCTTGGTGTACAACCGTCGGATTTTAGTGGTGTCACAATGGACCACTCCCATTGTGAACAGCTCACTGAGGTCAGTATATTACGCTCCACCAATTTGACTTTGGGAATTGGCATTCCACCGGTCACGCTGGTTCACTTTTGGACCAGATCTTTTAACTCGGACTCAACTGCCGGTAATTAATTGAAACTCAGTTGAAACTTGAGCTGCTTCATGACGTTTACACCGATAATGGCGGGACCCGTCGCCGACTCCAAGAATTTGCATGGGAATCTGGTACCATCTCGGACTATAGGAATCATACAGATGTCAAGGATTTTCAATGAATGACCAGTGATACCAATAGTCGACTGGTCGGTCTTCTGTTTACATGGAAGTGGGCAGAACTTCTTCGGTGTATGGATCGGAATGAGTGATTCCACACATTTTTTCCATGTGAATTCATAAGTTCCTTGGAAATATGGCCATCGCTCTGACTGCTAGAACTCATCAGAGCCAAGTCGGCTATATTGTCGTCTGAATCGTTAGTAATCGCACAAACCTTTGATTTGCATACCGATTCTATATGGCCTGTTTTGCCACAATTATAGCATTTCGCATCACGGAATTTACATTGCTGCCGTGAATGCAATTTGCCACACGAATGACAAGTATGCAATGAATTATCAGTCTTGTTTTTACGATTTTTGAATATCCGCGCGTTTTGTCTCCTAGGCATAGATCAGGAGTGAAACACGGGATCTGGAATAACAGAAATTTTGACAATGTTCGAGACATCTTGACATTTTTCGCTTATAGCACGAACACTCTAGGAATGTAGGATTATTGAGTTATAGTAATTGCTTTTGGAGATTAGGATCATTGATGCCTGCAATTATACGGTCGCGCAATCGCGTTACTAATTGAGCTTCAACGTTGCATTTTGCGGCCTGAGTCTGAAGTAAACGTATAAAATCCCGGATGTTTTGGTCGGATCTTCGCATGATGGCGTGGAATTTTCTTCGTTCAGCAGCCTCAAAAGCTATAGGCTGAACATGCTGAATAATAGCTTCCTGGATCTTAGCGAGTGGCATTTTAAAGAGAATATCCGGATAAACCAAGTTCTTCACCAGAGCATAAGCATCTATACCAATGGCGTTCAGAAAATAAGCCGCTTTCTTTTCTTCAGCGAGATTATCTTGGGTGGTAGCCAAAATGTCGAAACGCTCAATGTAGTGCGACACTTCTCGTGAAGTTGCATTAACTGATAACGATTCGAGGTTCGTTTTTGACATAGTTGCGACGTCAAATGTGGTAGGATTGCATGGAGGGTTGAATTAACCCTTAATATAGAATGGACGAATTTTTTGTATTATCGGTAGAACCAAAATGGCCAACCGAGACCTCCTGTTATAAGGACCGTCCAATTATACACCAATCTTCTCTCCTTTCTCACTTCATTCACGCGTTATCATAAAGTAATATTTATGTTCATATATATGTCATGCATGCATCGAGTTTCCTAATTGTTATGGCCGTTTGGAACGTGCTCGTGTTCTACGTTTACCTATACAAAAATTAATTAAGAAATTGAATGGTTTTGTACTTTTAAGTAACGCCAAATGCTTTGAAAGTCACTTATTTGACTATTAAAAGACGATGCAGTAGTGCAAAAAGCACCGAAGGTATGCCCCTCTTAGTGAGATTAATAAATATTAAACTATTATTGATAATTCACTGAAAGAAATGGGCATTAAAAGAATATTGAGAAAAATCAACCAAGTAATATAAAAAAATTGCAAATGAAAAATAAGAAATCAAACGAAAACGAAGCAAATGTAAAAAAGAAGGCCACGATGACATTGAGGTGCAGCCCGAGTTGCAGCAAGAGATACCTGTGGATTCTGATCTGGAGGAGGCACCGGTAGAGACTGTTGATCATGATGAGCTGGTGCAGGAAGTCGAGTTGTCGCAATCACTTGATGCTGCAGCCGCACCCGACGACGACGACGACGACGACGACGACGACGACGACGACGACGACGACGACGACGACGACGACGACGAAGACGATGACGACCACATCGCTTTTCTCCTTAGTGTAACTCATACCAATAGAGATTAATGTTGTAAAAATGGCTGTCTCGAACACATAACGATTTTTTCCGAATGCCTGTGCTTCTTCCTGCATGTGCGTTATTTTTGTTTTTTCGATGTCTCATCTATTTTTTCAATGTTTATATTTGCGCAAATTCTACATATTTATATTTAAACATGGCTTATCCAATTCTTAATTTCTTATTTGACTTCTTTATTGGTTTTTCATTTTGATTGTTTTTGATCGTCCCATTGACCGGTCAACATTGCTGATCGTTTTTTGGCCGTTAATCGTCTTCGATTTCTGTATTTCAAACATTACTCTCCAATACACTATATTATCTAGAAATTGATTACCATCAAAACCCCATTATTATTTTGCATTACATCACCTTCTAGACTGTCCATTCTACAGAGCCGAATGCAATTACTTCAGGAGATCAAATCTCGGACCTATTGGCAGCGAATACGGCTGAGGGTATGGCTTTATGAAAACTGTGCAAATTTTATAACCTCGTTTTCAAGTAAACGCATCTGTTGATTCGAATCAATAGCTGAAATAATAATAATAATAATAATAATTGTAGTGGCTCTATTGGAGATTCCTAATATGTTAACACGAACTACCATGATGGCGACGACACTGTAATTCACTGGCTCTTTGTAAAAATGTAGCGATTGCTTTTTTATTTACCTATAATAACGTACGATATAACTAACCGTTGGCACCATGATTCACCCAGGACTGGCCCGATCGCCGAACCTCAAACAAGCAAACACAAATTTCAGTTATCCGCTAAAGCATTGGTAGTTATCAACGCCCTTCAAACAAACAACAGCCATGCAGAAAAGTGAATACTTTAATTTTGTAGTTATCTTTCACTACTTCTTCTCTCTTCAGCATAATTTTACGCAAAATATATAATTTTGGGATCACGTTAATACAATTTTTCTAGTCTGTTAAAAGCAATTAGGTATAAAGCTATATATTTTAAAGTCCGATACTACCAACAAATAAACAGCTGGCTAAATATGAAATATTCGGGTGCCATAAAATCTCCGTATTTAATCGGATAACAAAAAGTGTGTTTTTTAACTATTTCGTATGAGTTTGTGGACTGACAACAATAATAATAATAATAATAATAATTGTAGTGGCTTTATTGAGGTCACGAGGACCAAAACTTTCAGCAGTAAAAATTGGCAAGTATGACAAGTATTAGATGTGAAAATTGTCTTTTAGTTCCTGTTTTACCTGCGCTGGTGATACTAAAAATCGGGACAAATATGGAATGACCGAATTGCGATATGCCGCTGTTCTTGTTGGTATTGAACGGTATAGTCAACGCATTGGTCGAAGAGATTTACATTCAGAATAAACTAGAGTAGAGGGATGGGAGGGTCACTCACGATACGAGCAGCGATTTGTGAACAATTATTGAAATGGCGTTGAACGATGATTTCTTGAACAGGGAGAATAAACAGACCACTAGAAAACGAGATTATTTAAAAAAGCCTACAAATGGTTAAACAGTCAGAACATTTAAGTCCTAGACAAATTGCTGGGGAACAATATACTATAAGGGGAATTATACAGGCATGGACAAAGGTTTTTATGTGGCTAGAGCTTAAGCCAAGTCTCCTGAACCTACGAACTAGGAAGCAGAGTCGACGGCATTTATCAAAGACGGCATCCACATGATCATTCCAATATAACCCAGGAATTTCGATTTTGAGCTCGAAGCGAAATTATGGAGTGAAGAGATTTCAGGAGTGTCAACATTGGCTGTCAGGGAAAATGTAATATAGATGCATTTTGATGCATCAGCAAAAGACCATTCTCCGAAGACCACTCGAGTACCTCAGTGACTGCCTGCCCGAGCTGTTGAGAATCACCATCCGTCTTGCATGCATGGCATAAAGTCAAGTCATCTGCGTATTTTATAAGTTTCACGTCGTTTGAGGACCGAAGGCTGGACGTTCAATAGTTGAAACGGAAGGGAGATAGCACAGCGCCTTGTAGTACACCGCAGTTATTTGGAAAGTAAGTGGAGGCTTCATTTCCGACTCTGACATGTTGACGTCGATTAGAAAATTAGTTTTGAAGCCAATTAATCAACCATCCTTCAACGCCATCTTGACATAGTTGAGAAAGGATGCGGGAGCGTGAGATAGTGTTGAAAGCAGAGGAGAAGTCCAAGAAAACGCCCTTGACGGCTTTCGCTCCGGCATCAAGTGAAGAGTGGATGGTGTGCGACAACGTAGCCACGGCGTCAAGAGTGCTTCTATTTGATTTATAAGCAAACTGAAACGGGTCATCGGCAGCTTTAAGCGTGTCATCTAATTTAGAGAGGAGGTGCTTCTCAATCACTTTTAACCACACGGATGAGTTGGCGATAGGTCTGTACTTCACAGGTTCAGCTTCAGCTACCCTGTCGGCCCTTTTGGCAAGCTGCGTTAGGGGGATATCTTCGGCAAGTGCGACAACCGTCCGGATTGCTGGCGGAAGCTTTTTAATGAAAAAGGCCTTGATAAACCGATTATTCAAGTCCATGTCACTTCAAATGCCTTGAAGGTTATGCAGTAAAGCGGAAGGTTTTCGATCCCTTATTTCAATATTGTTCAGGAGGAAATCCACATTTTCCAAATCGGAATTTCGCATCTGACTAAGCATCGCTTCTCTAAGCGTTGTATACGGAGTTTCGCCAGTAGATGTGGTGGCGTGTGAGAAGCGGATGACCAACTCAGGCGTCAAAGCGCCTACCAAATGATAGAATTTGTCAGCTCCTTGGTGATGCAAGACAAGAGAATTGTGCTTCGATGACAGTGAACAATGCTTTCATATCAGCTGGCCAGACTGGAGGAATTTTCATCGACACCGCGGCGATTTGTTCGTTGGATTCCATTTGTTTTTGTTTACCGAAAAAAACGTGGTAAGTGACGAAAACAAAATTAAAATGCTCGCCAATTGAAGGTATCAATAATATATATGTTCTTATCCTAACGGCCCAACCGCATATAGGTAAGCAAAACGACCACTTCGTATGTTCGAATCGGAAGGTGTGTCAATTTATCGTTTTAAACAATCGTTAATAAATCAGTACACTACAAATCCTCGATCTCCCAAATTTTGGCTGGCATCAAGAGCTCCACCGCGGCTGGTCCCGACAGGGTCCCCCCGCGATTCTTAAAATCTGTCACCGCGAGATTTCACCGTTCGTCACCCAGCTCGTTAATTATTCGTTAGGAGAATGCTCATTTCCTTCGGAATGGAGAGATGTCGCTATAACACCAATTTCGAAACCGGCCAATAAAATTGTCATTTATATTTTTGCTGAGTGGTGAATAAAGATTAATAGAAATCATTTGACTACTGCAACTTTATATTTATATCAGGTTCATAACTATTGTTTTCAACAGCTGGTCTTGTTAAATAAATTGAGCTTTCCCCTTGCCCCTGTTTAAACGGTGCCTTGTTCGTTTTTGATTGGCTATATCGGCTCCGATTTTGGATTTCTCAGCCATTGTATGGGTTGATAATACTTTGCTGTTTTGATTAAATTTAACAATGGTATTATGTCTCGCGATTTGAAAGAACCTAAAGGAAGGAGTCAAATTTTGGTTTGTGAGAAAGACGTTCCTACATGGTCATCATCTGGGGTGCTTCCAAATGATAACGAATATAGTGATAGTGAGGAAATTTTCCGTGCATGTAGCCTTGGCGATATTATCCGGGTTAAGTCGCTTCTTGACAACAACGTTCAAGTAAACATGACGGATGTAGGAGGAAGAAAATCAACGCCTCTCCACGTTGCTGCTGGTTACGGTAAACTAGAAGTTGCCAAACTCCTGATTGCTCGGGGGGCGGATGTGTCATCGAAGGATGGCGGAGGTAAATCATTTTTTAATTTACACCCTCTCAATCCTCTTGCTTTTGTTACATGTTCTTCCTACCCTCATACTAGGCTTAATACCATTGCATAACGCTTGCTCGTTTGGTCATACTGGAGTGGTACAGCTTCTACTGGCAGCTCGCTCCGATCCAAACGCGCAAGACAACTGGCTTTACACTCCTCTACACGAAGCAGCCATCAAAAGCAACGTGAATGTGTGCATCCTTCTGCTTCAGGTATGCAATGTGGTGGTTAATGCTTATCGTGACGTGGTCTACGTGGTTATTGGTATCGTCTGTTTAATATATGGTCATTGGGGACTAACAGAGAAGCATGCATGTCAAGCGATAAATTATGTACGGTGGATATATTATTAGTGTTCTTGAGAGGATCGCTCGGGTTGTAGGAGTACTTTATTACCATTTTCATACACCCCTTCTCTCCTCGCCCAGGCTAAAGCTGATCCACATATTCCGAATCTCTACGGCAAATCGCCGTTCGATTTTGCCACCGGTGAAACTGCCTCGGTGTTGTCGGGCGAATTTCGCAAGACCGAATTGCTCGAGGCGGCCAGATCGGGCAAGGAGGACAAACTTGCCGCCCTATTAACTCCCCAAAATGTCAACTGTCACGCGGACGACGGCCGAAAATCCACGCCCCTCCACTTGGCTGCCGGATATAATCGGCAAGTCTTCCATAAATGAATCTCGCATTTACCCCCTGTCATAGAATTAACCTATTTGACGTTTCCACAACCTCGCTATACTTATCTAGTCAGGCCTGTTTGAGGGTGAGCCGACTTCAGTGAAAAGTGATCAGAGGGCAGGTCGTTGCAGATGGTTTGGCGGAAAATGTCGGAACAGATTTGGACTCTGTTCTGGTTCCAGTGGTACACTAAAAGTAATCCAAAGCGCGTACTTTGACGGTGCCAATTCGCATGTTTACTTGTATGTAGCTTCGACAGGTTTGACGTTTGAGAGTTTGTCATACCAGTCCACTTGAAAGAATCGTCGCAGAAACTGGTAATTAAGACTTCTAGTTGCTAGTAACTTCAATGCGTAGTGGCCAGCTATGTCCAGCAAACCGATTTTATGTATTTCACGAATCGTGGACGCCGGAGCCAATGATGGTCCAGTTCTGTTACAGTCTGTAGTCCCAAGCTATCCACATCGATTTGACGGTAAAGATCCACTTGCCGAGATGGGAGGTCAAAGTGGTGCAGATGAAGGTCACTTTCTGGTTCCGACGGTGAACCCATTTGACAGACTGCAGACCCTTCTTTCTTGTATCTTCGACGCGTAGCGACCACGTTCCACAGCCTTAGTCATCTATATCATTCATCACAATTTTACTCGTTGTACCCATCTCGCTTCAGCTTGTTCTCCTGCTTGAGGATAAACCGGCTTCGTGAATGTTTCAATGAATATTTTACAGGTGCCGGTGTCCCCACTGTATTCGATCAAAGCTGAGCCCTTTAACTCCCATAAAAAACGACTGCATATCGCGAGTCGGTCATTCCTCAGTTGGTAGGATTGGGGGATTAATGCGCTAAAGACCCCATCTCCGGTGCAGGGGCTCGCACCCTAACCAGGTCTTGTAGGAGACTCCGAATTTGTCGTCTATCTCCTACTAGAGAATAAACCGGATGCTTCATGGGGGGTTGTCATTTAGTTTATCGGGAATACGTTTTCGGGTACCGGCGTCCCCATTGCCACTTGTGGTTGTTTTGCCTGAGAATCCGACCCGCCTACCTCATAAACAGAGCTAACCACTGCACCACCGGGCCACTAGTTTTCTATATGGACTATGTATGACTCTTTTCTGCCTCTTTTCGTCTGACCACAGCGGACGCATTGTTGAGCTCCTGCTGGCGGCTGGGGCCGATGTTCGCGGCAAAGACAAGGGCGGTCTCATCCCCCTCCACAACGCCTGCTCCTACGGCCACCTCGAGGTCTGCGAAATGCTCATCCGTGGCGGCGGCGGCGGTGGCTGGGCAGCATCAGCTGACACCCCAGCTGACCGGGAGCCCCGACACCCGGGCGGTGGCAGCGCCGGCAGCACAAGTGTGGTGCACGCCGCCGACCTCTGGCGCTACACACCTCTCCACGAAGCGGCGAGCAAGAGCCGCGCCGAGGTCTGCTCCCTCCTGTTGGCCCACAGCGCGGACCCGCATCTCGCCAACATCCACGGCAAAACGGCCCTCGACTTGGCACCCACGCCCGAGTTGCGCCATCGCATGCTCTACGAACACCGTGGTAAGCTCCCGCGAGAATTTGTTGGCCAGATGGTTTCAGAGGGGCCTGTGTTCGAATACCACGTCAGGCCGCCGCCTATTAAAATGTTCCCGAGAATTTTCATGGCAAACACTCCGTGAAACCGATTTATCCTCTAGCAGGAGAGCCCCGCAAATTTGGATTAACCACGCAACCGGAGAACTGCGTGCACCATCCACATCCCGGTTCTCCTCCTCGTTGTCTCGTTGTCCCCCTCTTGCATTTGAATGCAGCTGTGTGTGTGTGTGTGTGTAACTTGTGTCTGCAAGCGCGCACAAAATCAGCTGTTGTTTTGTCCACATCGATCGCCACCTCGCCCTCCTCCACCTGGTCCAACTAACAACCGCTCCCCTCCTTTGTCTGTCTTGCCCACCGACGTCTTGCTGCGTGGGTGGGTGGTTTGTGGGCGCGAGCGTGCGTGCATTCGTTTGTTTTGGGCGCTCGTGTCATCCTCCCCCTCTTCCTCCTCACGGGCTATTGGCATCCGCGTCATCGTTGATGCTTTGTGCGGCCATCTCCTGCCAGTGGAGTGAGCGGCTTCATGGATGTGGCGAATCGAGGTTGGCCGAGAGACGCACCCCGTGGACCGCCTGCCGTTCCAGGCGCACCACACCGATCGATCCTCGTTTACAGTTGCCCCGGCGTAGGGCATGGCCGAACCGCTGCAGCCGAGGGCGTTGTTGGAGGGTTTGACAGCTTCTCTGCGTTTGCACAGCGACGCCTTATTTTGTTGTTGGAGAGCTTGTCAGGCCAGTCCGATTTGTTTGTGTATGTGTGTGTGTGTCTATCTCCCCTGCCAGAGGATGAACCGGCCTCGCGAATATCTCGAATCGTGGAGGCACTGTTTAACCCAGTTAATTGTTCCATTTGACCAAACAGCGTCTTCAATTGTCTTCCGATGTACATGCTTTTATAAAGCATACAAATGAGTCAGATTTCACCAATGAGGTTGTCTTAGTGTTGTAGCTCCGTTTGACGCACCGGTAGATTTACTGGATTTATTGGACCTATAACACCATGGACACTGATCTACGGGTGGTCTTGGAGGGAGTATAGACTATTTTATTAATTTATTTCCTTGGAAATCTTTGAATATGATTCCCAGGAAAAATCATAAGTACCGCGTTAAGCGCTGTACTCGCCTCGTGTCTTCGTAGAGGCGGGCGCATCCATAATTGGTAGTGTGAAGTAATCCAAGAAATGTTACACCTTCGCTGGGGGGGGGGGTTCTCTAACGCTAAACGTAGAACGCGGGCGCACGTCCCATTCAGCCATAATGAGAAGAAGAGGGACGCAGGGAATATGTGCAATGCCACGAGGATAGGTACATGCATGCATGATGACGTTAGAGGGGCTTTTGATAAAAAGTTTACTGTCTCTATTACGGGAAAACTGCGATACTGGTCCATAAGCTTGGAAACGAGGGTAGGTTACAAGAGGTCGTGTCAACCGTGGATGAAGGTGGCTGTGTTATCCAGTCAGAGGGAGAGAGTGTGTGGGTTCACTCTAGATGAACCAGATAACAGTCTTATAATGTGTAGGCAAACACAAGTAAGCGTAATGTGTCGCATGGTTAATATTTGCAAAATAATACAAGCGACGGTAACTGGTTATACATAATAAACGGGAATGGGTGTCGCGACACAAAACCTATCTGCCCATCATCGTAAAATTGGTATTTTATCAGCGTAAAATGCAATAAAATACGACAAAACGAGGTACTACTTAATCGATTGTTGAGCCATTGTTCGGCCTTCCAACCTATAACAATAATGTTTGTCGCCTTATTGAAGTAGCTTTCAGCATAAGATAATTAACTGTCGTTTCGGGACCCGAGTTCGACTCCCAGGTGAGGCCGCCTCAGACGCCGCCAAATTTGAATTTTATTGGGATGAGTAACGACGAGGTAGCAACTAGTGAAACGGCGAACGCAGAAACTGAAATTACGACTCAGCCTGTCAACATCTGCTCTCAGAGAATAGAAAGAAACAATCTGTTTATCGAGTGATATTCCCACCCGCAAGACACTCAACCCTCCTAGTAAGTACGACTTGGGGTATGACGCACCAAGAATACAGTTAGGCTTCTTTTTTTCCCATAATAACTGCTTTCTTGAAGTCGTGAGGACCAAAATTGTGCCATAATTACGTTAAGCTGCAGCTTCTTGGGTCGCGCGAACCTCCATTTTCGCTGCTATTTGTGGCTGTCACGTTTTACTTGATCATCTTTCATTTTGCTCTAGGCCACCTCCTACTGGAGGCATGTCGGCTGTGTGATCTGCCTCTGGTGAAACGCCTTCTGACGTCACTGCCATCAGTCGACGCCACGTCCCCCCCCTCAGGTTCGTCCTCCCGAGCCTCGAAGACTCAGCCCCCCGCACAGACAATGCTGGAGACCCGCGTGCCTCTCCCCTCGATACCAGGCGAGGCGGTCAGTTCGCCTGCACCCACTACCACCGGCACCGCCACTAGGACGGGCATCAAGTGCTCGGCGACAACATCCCCCCTCCCCGATCTCATTCATTTTCGACACCCCTTCACCGGCGACACGGTCCTCCATGCGGCCTCCACGGAGTCTGGCACCATCGCCTGCAAACCCAGTAGTGCCAAGAAAGACGAGGCTATTGTCAAGGGCGAAAAAGTCACCGCTGTATCTACCCCTAGTAGCGGTCAACGTCGGCAACTCCTCGAGTTTCTAATTTCTCGGTTCGTTAAGCTGCTCTTAAATTACTCCACTACTTATAAACAACAGTAGTCATTATTTTATCTCGATGTGTAGAGGTGCGCACTTGGGTCATCGCAACGTCGAGGGAAGGACGGTGTTGCATATGGCCGCCAGTAGTGGCTGCCTCGATGCCCTGGTGTGTCTGGCTCAGCAGGGCGCGGCTCTTGACGGCGAGGTAGACGCGACGGACTCCGTCAATGACAGCACCCCCCTCCACCTCGCCGCTCTGGGTGGCCATGCCGCCTGCGTAGAGGTTTTATTGTACCGACTTGGCGCTGACAGAACTCTCCTAACGACCACCGGGCTCACGGCCTTCCAGTTGACAGTTTCGGCGCGTGTACGACGGGTGTTTGAGTCGGCTGCCACCGGGGACCGGTCGATGCTTCGTAGGTCTACTCCCCACGCCTTCTACTCCGTCCACTCTAACCTACATAACTCAAAATAATTGTCTTAATAGCCGTGATCCGGGGCATTGCTTTTCCATGTCTATGTGCACTCTCACATATTCCCACAATGTACCAGGGGAGTTTAATTTCCAAATGACAAACCCG